>VZTV01063431.1:61055-86879 GCA_013400875.1 Anhinga rufa
GGGGGGTCGGTCTCTTCTCCCCAGTCACTGGTGATGGGACGAGGGGAAACGGCCTCAAGCTGCGTCAGGGGAGGTTTAGGTTGGGTATGAGGGAAAATGCCTTCCCTGGCAGAGCGGTCAGGCCCTGGCACAGGCTGCCCAGAGCGGTGGGGGAGTCACCAGCCCTGGGGGTGTTCAAACACCGTGCAGACGTGGCCCTTGGGGACGTGGTTTAGGAGGCCTGGGGGTGTTGGGTTGGGGGTTGGGTTTGATGACCTAGATTTAGAGGTCTTTTCCAACCTTAATGATTCTATGATTGTATGAAACTGAAACACAAGAGATTCCCTCTGAACATCAGGAAACACTTTTTCACTGTGAGGGTGACTGAGTGCTGGCATAGGTTGCCCAGAGAGGTTGTGGGGTCACCATCCTCGGAGATATTAAAAAAAAATCTAGGCACAGTCCCGGGCAACCAGCTCTGGGTGGCCCTGCTTGAGTACAGGGGTTTGGACCAGATGACCTCCAGAGGACACTTCCAACCTCAACCAGTCTGTGATTCTGTAATTTCTGAATCCCTGCTCTAAGCCATGGGCAGCTAGAGGGTAGGTGTCTGGTCACTCAGAATTGGTGGATCTGGTTAATATTTCTGCAAGAGCTGTCCCCTGCAGTAGCATTATCCACATCTTAGTGACTTAGTTGAATTATTTGCCTCTTTCAGCTTTGTAAACTGGGCTCCTTCCAGAGCTTAAGCAAAGGAGGGGAGAGAAAGTCCCCATTTTTTCAGTGTCTGTTCACATTTGGATGATTTGGCCAGAACTTACAGAGAAACCAAAGACTGAGTAGGAAATCTGTAGCAGAGAAGAGACTTAGCCAAAGTATCTTACACCGTAGGTCAGGCCCCTGGACTCTAAACCACCCTTCTCCTTCAGAAACTCTTTAACACAAAAACTCAATCCTCCCATCTGGATTGTTCCCACTGTTTAGTCGCTTCTTCCCTTTCCTCCTGCCAGAGGTCAATCTCTGTCCCCAAACTGCCAGGAAAGTTAATATCTGGGAGAGCACACCCTGGCTCTCTCCTGCACTTCAGCCCCAAAGTGCTTAATGCGGCTGGGGTTGAGGTGCAGAGGGGTAGGGGTCTCCCTGCCGCTGGCTTGGCCAGGTTCTCATTTCCACACCCTCCAGATGGCATCTGCTGCTCTGGTCTTTCTGGGTGAATTGAACCTTTAAAAATTGTCAAAGGACTTAAGAATCCAGCCAAGCCCATCTTTGCATAAACATCTAAGTGAGGCAAATGCTTAACTTGAAGTTTTCTTGTTAAGACAAGAGTAGTTTTTCATCTCAGGGGTGTCTGAGGGATGCCAGATTAATGTGTATGACCTATGGTCCAAAGGCAAAGAGCTGGGTTGTGCTTTCCAAACTGAGCTATGGGTTTGCTCGCTTCCCTGAGCTTCTCCTTGCGTGGTTGGGATGCTGGCTTCTTTCTTGGCTGCTGACAGCAGTAATAACCCTTTGTCAAAAGTGTTATGAGTCCTGCCAGGTCCTAGATATGGGGTAATTGTGGCCTTCCCAACAAATGAACTTAAATTTGTGTTTTGAAGGATGAGGTCTACTTTATGCGTCTCCTTCATGGAGAAATATTTTGATAGCTACAGTTGTATGGTGCTCACAGTGATTACCCTGTAGCATTAACCCCCCTTTACTCTATGTACTCACATGTGGGTCCAAGACGTGGGTGACACCCTGTCCCAGTTCCCCCAGCTCCTGCAGAGATGTGGTGAGACCTGCTCCATGTACTGTCAGCCATGTTAGGGAAATGCAAACACAGACTTTCAAAGGAGCTCTGGTAAGAGCCCACGTACCAGCAAGGATCTCAAGCAAATTAATCCAAATTAATTTTAAACTGGATTAGTTAAACCGTATTAACATCCCAAGTAGATGCTCTTAGCTGGAATTAAAATAGCCTTTGTTTGGTATTTGTTTTGTTTTGGTTTTTTTTTAAATTCATTTTGGAATGGAATTAAGCTAATTGGAATTAGGGCTTCTGAGTGACACTATCAGCACAGGAGTTCAGCACTGGTTTAACAAGGCTGCTTTAATTCACCCCTCAAGACGTGGCTGGCGTTTCCTGGTTGTCCCCTACAGACTGGACTGTCCTGCCTCAAATCACAGGAAGAGAGAGGATGGGCAATTCCCCATGTGAGGCTGGTGTACTAATGCTTGAGGAAAGTATTCTCCATTCTGGGAGAATAAAACTCTCCCAGAGTCCAAAGGGTTGGAGGGCTGGGTGCTCCAACATGCCCTGGAGATGATACCCAGGCCCCCAGCCAGCATTGTTTGCAGGGCCGGAGGGATTAAAAAGTCATCAAGTGAGGAATTAGATCAAGTTGAGTTGAAACAAGTACAGGCACTGCATGGTGCTTGGCATGCCGGGGGACATGTAGTCAGGGAGAGAACTGACATGCCATGACATCGCATCCTTAGGGGTAGATTAGGGGTAGATGAAGATGTGGTGAGAGACAGGGAGTAGCATGGCATCACCCCGCAGCCATTCACAGAGCAGAGCACAAGCTTGTACCTTCTTCATTTAAAATGTCCCAAATTGATTTGCTATTGCATTTCTATCCTTCTCTGGCCCCAAACTCTATTTCCAAAAATGTTATGTTCATTAATCTGCTCTTAAGTAGGATAAAACTCCTTTCAACTTTGTCCTAAGCAGATCCTCAGGTCTCTTGCTGTCCACCCGAGCACCTCCAAAGAGCATCTCTTGCAGGATGAAACATGCAGCCAGCTTCACTGAGGGATGAAATCCAGCAGATATATCCAGAAACCCAGCCAGATCCAAAGAAACTGTACCAAGGCGAAGAGAAGCGGGTAGTCCCGCCAAGGGTGCCTAGATGGGAGACCAAAGGAAGGGAAAATACCTGAGTACTCCCAGCAGCTGCTTAGGAAGATGGGTTTTATTTCTCAGCAATGATGAGAGTCTAAGAGGGACAGTTGGAGAAAGAGGGCTTTGAGCACTGGGGTTTTCTCCGGGTGCCACAATGCCAGGTCAGAGCTGTGTTTGCAGCAAGCATCAGGGAGTCTGACCAGCCAAGTGGGTTTAAACAGAGCTAGGATGGGACTTCTTCACCCTCACTTCCAAAGGATGGCAACTCCAAAATGCCCGAGTCTTCCTTTGTTCTTGTGTGATGCTGCTTTTGGGGTCTTGTAGGACCTCCCTTATCCAGTGGCTTAACATGTTGCTTGGCAGTGCGGATGGTGGGACACAGTCCTCAGGTGCACCTGACCTCAGCAGTGGCCTCTGTCTTACTTAACCCAAGGGCAGAGAAGAGAGGGCCAAGACACGGGACAGAGAAGTTTCTCAGAAAAGGAGACAGAGGTGGCCTTGAGCCATTTGGCCATGTCTTGCTTTTGCCCTAACAATCCCTCTTCTCTCCTCCAGCCGACAGAAGGAAGCAAAGTGAACAGCCAAGACTGCTGGAAATCAGAAACGATATTTAATGTCACAGGCCACGACACCAAATCCCCAGTTACAAATAATACCACTCCTCTATGAAAAGAAAGAAAATACTCCTGGCAGGGCTTGGTTCATGCAAACAGGATGCCCCCTCTCTGCAACGCCTTTTACTTCCCCAGAACCGCAACATACTCAAATAACACCCGTCATGGTTTATGCAGTTATGAGAATGAATGAGCTATGGGATGGAGCCATCCCAAATCACAGGTCCTAGGGGTCAACTAATTCTCCAATAACTCATTTTAGTTACGCTAACAAAATGCCAGCAAGTCTCCAAGCACAACGACAGAGGTTGGGACTCTGCCAGTTCTTATAGATAATAAGGTCCAACTGCACTTGGATAACCCCAAAGCTAGTAAGAAATGTCTTAAGGCTCTTCACAAGGGGAAAACTGTGCAGTGAAGCCCACAAGGACCTTCTCCACACAGCAGGCACTTTTCAGGCTGCCCTGAATAAAGCTGGTGAGATGGCGCCTGCTGGCGTTGCTCTAAATGGCAATAGCACCTAGAGACAAAATTTGTCCCTCTGAGACCTTCATTTTAGCTTCCTGATGCTAGATTTAACTTGTAACCCAGGTTGAGTGATCTAAAGGTGAAATTTCTTGCCTAAGCCAAGCACCCAGCCTCAATTTATAGTCAGCAAGAGGGACGGTAACTTGAGGACTACACTAGAGATGGCTCTTGTCAAGCTTACACATTCCCCATTTCACCCCAGTCCTCAAAAGCTGGGTATGAGCCAGCAATGTGCGCTGGCAGCCCAGACAGCCAGCCGTGCCCTGGGCTGCATCCCCAGCAGCGTGGGCAGCAGGGCGAGGGAGGGGGTTCTGCCCCTCTGCCCCGCTCGGGTGAGACCCCCCTGCAGCGCCGCGTCCAGCTCTGGGCTCCTCAGCACGGGGCAGGCACGGACCTGCTGGAGCGGGGCCAGAGGAGGGCACAGAGATGATGGAGGGCTGGAGCACCTCTGCTGTGAGGCCAGGCTGGGAGAGCTGGGGGTGTTCAGCCTGGGGAAGAGAAGGCTGCGGGGAGACCTTATTGCGGCCTGCCAGGGCTTAAAGGGGGCTGTAGGAAGGGTGGGGGCAGCCTCTTTAGCAAGGCCTGCTGTGACAGGACAAGGGGTGATGGTTTTAAACTAAAGGAAGGTAGATTTAGACTGGATATAAGGAAGAAATGTTTTACACGGAGGGTGGTGAGCCCCTGGCCCAGGTTGCCCAGAGAGGTGGTCGATGCCCCATCCCTGGACACATTCCAGGTCAGGTTGGACGGGGCTCTGAGCGACCTGATCGAGTTGAAGCTGTCCCTGCTCACTGCAGGGGGGTTGGACTAGATGGCCTCTAAAGTTCCCTTCCAACGTAAACCATTTTATGATTCTATGATTCTGCATGTCCATGGTGCTCCTCAGCTGAGGTTACCAAAGCACCTCCTCTTTATGAGGGAGGTTGGTCACAGCAGCCTGGCAGTGGCAGGAGGGGATGGTGAGAAGAAGCAGTGAAGATGTGCATTCACTTGGCCGTGTGATGGAGAAATTTGCTTTTACTGTAATGCTGGGTGTAGCCTTCACAATAAAGATGCCATGCTGATAAATGATGGGAAAGGGACTGCGCGAATGGAGGTAAAGGTTTGGGCAGAGACCTGGCAGCAGCAGACAGATTATTGACCGCTTTTTGATCACAGTGTAGGTAGAGCAGTCTGCAGTATCCAAAATCTCTCTGGAGGCAACATCAACCCACAGCGGGCATCACTGGATATCTGTTCAAATATAGTCTGCCCCGAACAGATTCATTTTGCACCTTTTGGCTTATTTTCCGCAATTTTAAGATCCAGCTGAGCTCAGCCATGTATTGCAGGCCTATCACGAAGATAGAAAAGATGGACTAGAACTTGGTTAAAATACAGGGGGATGAAGCAGAAATACCTTTCCTGGGCAATGCACTGGACTCCCCCTTGGATTCACAGTGCTTTTTTCTCATCCCCCTTTTAAAATCACCCAAACTCCCTCAGGTCCTGCCTGACCCTATAACTCCCAAACTCCTAATTTAAATACAGTTAGCTCCAAGGGGAATAAACTGAGCAGCAAAGCAGTACTTGTGCTAGCGTGGTATCGGCAGAGGGTGCTCCTTGCACGCACTGCAGAGGCACAGATTGGAGCCTGCCCAGCTCCCTCATGCCAAACGCTCACTGCAGGAAAGTGCAAATTCACGCTGCCCAGATCCCCAGAAAAAAGATGCTCATCCCAACCTTTCTTTGCTTCTACGGCAGCAAATATGGCCGGGGATACTTCAAAGGCAGCATTTAACTTCCTAAAATAAAATAGCAGGCGGCTCTTCCTGCCTCCAGACACTGATGCTTGGCCACACTAAGTTTGCTGCCAGGATCTGAGAGGATTAGGAGCCACATTTAATCTTCCCAGAATGACTAATCCTCCAGGGCTGAATGAACTCAATCTACACATAAATACGGCCTGGGTTGCTGGGTGCCCACCCTGTCTGTCTCCCCAAATCCCACTCCCCTTGTGCCCCTGTTCTGGCTGGGGCTTTGGGCGGGTGAGAGGCCCATGGGAGCATCCAGCTGTGCATGCTCAGACCCAAAGCTCAGCTCAGCTCCTTGTGAGAGCAGCATGCACGATGGCAAAAGCAATATTTACGATGCTTAACTTCCATGCTGCTTGGAACAAACTGACCCATGCTCGGAGGTATGAAATGTAATACCTTCCATGCAAGGAAGCAAACACATTTGGGGTTTTTAGGTGGGAAAAAAGCTGGCAGATGGGGGATACGGCAGAGTATAAAACCAGTAGGTGGGACAGGATTTGCTTGGGCTAAGTGGGGAGTTTCCAGTGAAACAAGCAGGGAGCAGGGAAATCTTCACCCTGTGTGGTTCACCTGGGGAGCTCCTTGCTGCGGGATGTTGGGGATGCTGCCAAGCGGTTTTTCCGTGCTCTTGTAGTGACAAAGGGTAGCAGATGCATTCAGCAAGGGCTGTTAAATCCTATATTTTGGCTTAAGAAGTCCTTGAGCAAAAAAAAAGTGTGGAAGACTGCGAAAATGTTTTAAGGAAATAATATTACGTGATTGCTGGGTTATAATACACATTGTATTATATTTTTGTTTCCCTCTGTCCTTTTGTGGAGTCCCCTCTGACTTCTAGATCAGCAGGGAGAAAGGCTCCGCTAAACTCTCCCTGCCTTCACCCAGTGAGCTGCAGCCAAATCCAGCAGCCGTGCTCCCTCTACTGGTCTTACTGGTCCTCCTGCCGGGTCCTCCCTGCCTGGCAGTGGCACCCAGGGAGGGAAGGACAGGCGGACGGTGCAGTGTGGTGGTCAGGAGGGGGTTTGCATGTCCTTACAAAGGAAGAGGAGGCGTTTCTGGGCTGAGCTGGCAGCTCAGTTTTAGCAGAGGGGTTGGTACAACACTGTCCAAGCAGCAGCTTATGGCCACAAATAATTTACAGAATATATATTGCATATAACCATTACAGCCACATAAATAGCTTATGACAATTCTAGCATTTTCTAAGACAACCTTGAGAATAATTTATTGGGAAGGCCTTTGGTGTTTCTTATTAAATGTCATAAAATATTACCTCTCCCTTATGATAAAACTCACCATGAGCTTTCCTGGGATGTGTTCCCATTCCTCCCCAGAAGAATATGATAAACCTTTTTGGGGCCTTGCTTTGAAGCTCACCCAGAAGCCCTTAAATCACAAGTTACGCTCTGAGGTTAGCCATAAAAAACCTCACTGCAGGTCCTCAGCATCACTCTCTGTCATGGCTCTGAGCAAAGATACTCAATGGCAGTAGGACATGGGTGAGGCAGGCTGACTCTCATGGATGGTCCTGGAGAGGCTGATGGAGATGCAGGTCACCCAGCTGAGACACGGCTAGCGTATGCTAGCGTCCAGAACAAAATAAAGTGGATTTATTTGAATTGTCCACAGCAGTGGAAAGGGAGGGTGATGGCCTGGTTCAACCCAGCACATCTATGTCTACCAGTTGCACCCAGGTCTGGTGAGAGGCAATCCCATCTCGCACAGTGCTGCATGCCACTAACCGGACATGGTCACAGGCAACACTGCCCTTTGCTCCTTCACCTCACCGACCCAAGAAGCATACTGGGATAAGATGAAAACTGAAATGATGGGAAGGGAAATCAAGGAAATTTAAAAAAGCTTTTCCTTGTGCAACATTTGCTTTTGGAGTATCCTGGAGGTGATACCTTTACAGGCAGATCTAAGTATAGCCATGGTGTTACAGTCAAGGCAGTTTGCCTTGATATCAAGTGATGTTTCCACTCTGATGAAAAGGAGCAACATTTGCTGGGATGCACTGTCTGTGTAACCAGGTTGTGACTTGGCAAAACCCCTCTTTACCTGCAGCACTAGGGTCAATATTGTACCGAGCTGTGGCCTGCAAAAGGGGATGATGTGACATCAGAAGATAGGTTTTAGCACCATCATTTCAGGGGCAGATGTGTCCATCTGAGTTGTTATAACACAAGTATGCAGAAGATCCACTCAAAAATGGTAGGAGAGATCCAGACAGGCCTCGTCGTCTCATTTTTTGCCCAGCCCTGACTTCTGCCCTAAATTAATCTCCTTCAGCACCAATCTTTCAGTCTGCACTCCAGGACCTTGAAAATTTGGGGTGTGTTTTATTGGGGATGTGTGGGGTTTTCTCCCTGACAAACTGAAGACAGAAGCCTCGTATTTTTCTGTTGAAATGCAGGGCTGGGATTCAAAAGAGCTGGCTCTCATTTCTGGTTGAGCAGCAAACCTGATGGGTGACCTTGGAGATATCATCTCTGGTCCCCTCTTTGCTCCAGCTCCCCCTAATCCTTATCCCAGGCCCTACTCCATGCAGGACAGGCTCTCAACCCAGGCTCTTGTTTTTTCTTTGGGCTGATGAGTCCTTTTGCTGTTTGGGCTCCCCACTTCATTTTACCTTGACTGCAGCACCCAGCTCCTGACTCCAGGCTGTCTCTAACCATGAGGCACACATCCCATCTGGGTTCCCTCAACAGGCAATGTTTCATAAAAGGAATTATCTTACAAATTCCCATAGCCTGGTCTTCCCTAGAGACTCACTCCCTTGCATGACCCATGAACTCTTCTGCTGCGTTGCTCAGATTTGTACCAACTTATGACGGCTCTGAGGCAGGACTTTGTGCTGGTCCATGTGTTCATGCCATGCCAAGGGGATACCAGATAAAAAGTAAGAGCAAAGGCCTGCCACATGCATTAAAGTATACCTGGAAATGTCACAGAAGTCCCTCTCAGGGGAACAGCAACTCTGTGAGACTGCCCAGTTCACACCCAGCTTTGCCCATCCAGCCTCTTCCCCAGCAGAAGGGGATGCTGACTTCGCAGGGCACCAGGACCTCTTGGATTTTGGTCAAAACTTGGCCCTGTGTCTACTGGGTAAATGCAGAGCAACCTGAAGAGCAGGAGCATCGCAATACAGGCATGGGAAACAGGAAAAGGGAGATTTCCCTAACTGTTGAAATGCAGTGAGGTTAAACGTGTGTGTAAAACGCAGATGACTGAAGGCTGGGGTTGTGAAAAGGGTGGTCTACATTTTTTCTTGGTCTTGCAGTAATCTGGGAGCTGGGAAGGCAATCCTTCAGCTCTGACTCAAGCACCCCATGCCACGACTGTTGGCCCTGGACCTGCCTCCAAACAGCAAAGTTGGTCCCTAAATCTCCTAAGACCCGGTGGGATCGGTGGCACTTACCGTGATGGGGAAATAGTCCCTCATGTACCTCCAGATGACGCTGTTCCGGAGGGCATGGATCCGCCTCCCGCCCTTGCTGGGTTTTTCCCTGTCTATGATCCACCATACAGTGTAGAGGGCACTGACCAGCCAAAAACGCGTGAAGAAGAGGGCGATGTAGGCAATTGTGCAGCACTGTGCTGAGAGAAAAGCCAGACAGTCAGTTGGCAGCTGGGTTAGGTGGGCGTTGGGAAAGGAATGATTCACCTGAAGGGATTCGGTCTGTTTGGACCTGGGATGGAGCCCAAGCCTTCACTGGGCTTCCTGCTGAATTATCTTATCAGTGTGAAGGCACCTTTGATGCAAAGCAGTGGTTCCTTTCCTATCTGCCTCAGGAACCTGGAGAGCAACCTAGCACCATCCCTGTGGCTACCACCTATTTCTCCAAATGCCACCATGTCTCCCTCTTCTCAAAAGACTGATGGACCTCACTGCATCCAGAGGGTCCTTGTGGATCTGATCTCTATCCCTTTGCTGTCTGGCTTTTCTCTGGAGTCAGTCTGACCTCTGCAATGATAATGCCCGTGTTTTACCCCAAAACTCCTGTTAATACCCCCTGATTTTGCAACAGCAGCAAAGCGGGGCACTATGCCCTGTCTGTACTGTCCCCAATAGCTTTGTCCTGAGCTATCGAGTCCCCATTCTAGTTGTGTCTTGGATTTTTAATTTTTTATCTTCCCATGTATAAGATCTTACTCTTTACTGAGATTTTTCTTATTGATTTTGGACCACTTCTCGGGTCCACTCTCAATTCTAATCTTGGCCTCTAGAGGATTTTCAGTCCTTTCAACTCATTGTCATCATAGATTTTATAAGAATGCTACTTCATTCCCTAAGACATAAATGACTTGGGACTTTCCCAAGTCATTAAAGACTTTTCTGAGCTGCTTCCAGTCAAGTGCTCAGCTTTGCCCTCTACCTCCCACCTCCCTCATGCCCTGTGTTTTGGCACAGGAACAAGAGAAGAAAAGTCTGTGTGCAAACAAGCATCACTTGATACATCAAATCCCACCCAAGCCCAACGCTGTCTGCAGGGACTGGGAAGTGCTGATGGCCACCAAGCTGCCACCTGGTAAAGCAGATGCCCTACAGAATGCCTAGGAAGAGCTGCGTCCTCTCCATCTGTCCCCCTGGAAGCCTTGGTGTTGTCTGGGGAGGTGAACTGAACTAAAAAAAACCCCATACTTCCAAGCCCTTTGCCTTCCCCAGCTCATGGGTTACATCATGTGTGGTGGGTTATATATTTTGGTTTTCTCTGGGACTTCATCACAAATTTGCCACCCAGGGCTGAAGGACGTGAGGATGGAGATGCCATGTTCAGCTTCAGCTTCAGCTGTGAGATAGATGCATCCATGCCCGCATTCTCCTGGATTTTCACCTTTGGGAGTCACCTGGCACCTGCCCTCTCCATCTCATCTCAGCTAAGGCCTATCGGATAAGAGGTATACGATGCTGTCATTTAAGACCTTCTTGTACCTCCTGTCTGCTTTTACTTAAGGATAAATAAGTAGGTCTGATTTGTAGGGGGTTTTTTTCGTGATAAATCACCCTGATCCCAGAGATTTTCATGCAAAAACAAATCCCTGCCCCTTTTTGAAACACTGGCATGATGGTAGTGATAATTCTTACGAGGAAATAAAAGCAATAATCTAGCAGGATCCCAAATCTTAAAGCTGAAATGGGATCTTACGTCCTTTGTACCTGCTCACGCAGGGGGGGTTGGATGAGATGATCTCTCGAGGTCCCTTCCAACCCCTGCCATTCTGTGATTCTGTCCTCATATAGGTGGAGACACTAGGTGGAGAAACACTGCAGCTCTCTGCAGAGCAACAGGTCTAACCTGCAGCGCATCCTCCAGCTCAGAACGAACCACTGCTCGTACCTGGCGCCACTCCTCTCAAATGCCACCGCCCAGTCTTTATAATAACTCTTAAGGAAAATAGCATACAGCATGAAACAAAGCTCCAGGGTCCACATGACACATAAAAACTGCTCGAAGAACAAAGCGGAGGTTGCAATTTTACTGCGCCTGGGAGCCAGGTCACCAGGTCTGCTGCAAAACCATGCAAAGCCTAGTTCTCTTTTTATCATACCGTGCAAAGCTCAAAGTACGTTCTGCAAAATGAAGGAGTTGTTCTGGTCCGAATCCATGCACTTATCATCCAAGCGAGGCTTTATCTTGCAATTATATAATTATTAATTTCTCCCTCGACTCATCTGCGATTCAACTTTTTTTTTTGCAGGGCAGAATTTGCATGGAGCGACCTTCACTTAATCTTAAGATTTTATTTTTTTTTCTTTTTGTGCTTGTAAAATCTTACAGTGTCCTGGTTGCTGTAGGAAAGGAGCCCACTCCTGTCCCAGAATGGACCCTCAGTCGGGAAGTTGCTGTGGATAGGACCAAAGAGACAGGAAAGTTCCAGAAAATGTACAGTTAAATCCTACCGTCTGCATCCAAACCAATCCCAGCCTTAGGCAGGCACGTGATTATTTATGGGTCTGTTTTGGCGAGAAGGGGGCACTCTGTACCTCTGCCTGGTGTGCGAGGGGGAGTCACCGTAGCTGCTTGGATCAAGGGAGATTGCTGTCTCCCTTCCAACTTTCTTGCAGGTGTTCGTGTGTCAAGTCCTCAAACTTCAATGGAAACATAGCAGCGGCAGTGCGATCCCATTGGTTAAACACCAAGACTTTCTGGACCACCGGTGGCAAGATATTTGCCACAGAGATGTATTGCTGCTTCCTGAAAGCCATGTCGGGTCCTCAGGCTGGGTCCACCACCAGCCCCACTGCCCAGGACTTCATGTTCTTCAGCCTGGCTCCACGGTCCCTTCGCTGGCACCAATCCGGCCTCTTTTAGGTTACACAGGTGACTCTTCACATCTCAGAGACGACTTGTTCTCTAAGCCACTGAAAAATAACATCCCACCCAAGAAAGGACCAAATCCTGCCTCCATGTGAGCTAAGGGCTAGAGGGAAGGACCGTGCACCAGGAGCCAAGATTCTATTCCTGCAAATCCCAAGTCTTTCCTGAATCCATGCTGGAGGGGAACGCACACTCCCGTTCCTCCACGGCTCATCTCCCAGAGGCAGAGCAGCAAGAACAACCTAGAGCCACCTCCTTGCCCCTTCTGCTTCTTTTTTGCAGGACAGGGCAGAGAGGATGGGTGGCAAACAGGAATATTTTCTTGTTGTGAGGCTGTTCCCCATAATAATTGTTTTCTTCCCTCGAGGGGAGTCTCAAGAGGAAAATGAGGAACGATGAGGGTTTCTTGCCTGTCCCTCCCTGGACTGGGGACCACTTCAGAGCTGCCCAGACAAGACCTGCATTTCCCTCAGTATCTGCTTTCCTACAAACAAGTGTCATATTCTGGGCTACCTGCCAGGCAAGCACTTTAAAGGACATCGCAAACACAGTATTAGGCTCTTGGCCAGGGAACCTCAGCAGATACTTCCCTCTTGGGGCCAAACTCCAGCCTATGTACAGCCCGCTGTGCCCACAAAGCAACCCACAAATGGCTGTGGGGTCTCAGAAACGCCACTGGAAGAGATGGCAGTCTGTCTCGTGATGGGGAGGGGGGGAAACCTGCAAGTCCCCAGTTCATTAGAAACCCATTTTTGAACCCCATCAGCTGCCAGGACTCTGCAGAGCCAGGCAAACTCTCCAGCCTAGAATCATAGAATGGTTTGGGTTGGAAGGGACCTTGAAGACCATCTAATTCCAACCCCCAGCTTGGTCAAGCTCTCCATAGGAGCAAGCTCTCTGGTGAGGATGGGGACTGCAGGTGCATCAGGCACACAAGTGGCAGTGAGATGTGATTATAACATGGCTCTGCCTCGCTGTCTTTACAGTATTCTTTAAGAGAAAGAGGAGACAATTACCTTTAGTGTTCAGCCATAGCATCACTACAATATTTACCTTCCACCTTTCTGCCCCCATAACTCCCTTGATACCCAGCCTCAGGCTGCAGTCTCTCGAGCCATGGTTGTACACACAGGAGGAACAGGAAGGCTTGGGGGTGCAGTTGCAAACAGACATGATCCTCATCTCCTCCCTCTGCAGGTCTGGACTCTTGCGAGGTAGCCCAACTGCAATGCTAAATTGCTATAAAATGGCATAAGCCCTTACACAGAGCTCGTTCAAGGTAGACATCACCATGGGTTGCAAGAGGAGGTCTAAGGGTGTCATACATGTCTTTGCAATCACATTAGTTCGGTTAACTGAAAACAGCCAGAGCATCCTGGGCTGGGTTGACGTTACCTGCTGCACTGTGTACTCTGCCATGGAAAGAGAAGAAAGACTCCTTCAAACTAAACCCAAAACCAAAGCTCCCCTGGCAAGAAGGAAAGCTCCATACGGACCCTAAATCTTACACTTTCTGTCCAGGCCAGATGCTGGGAGGTTTGTCCGCGGTTGTCCATGATGAGGTGTGGCTCAGGATGTCCCTGGACTGCAGGGCCAGAAAGGTCTGCACCCAGCCTGTCGACCAGGGGTGCTCCTGAAGCAGCTTTTCACGATCCAGGACCCAGCACCTCACATCTCCATGGCCGTACGGGAGTCAGCAAATAGAAGACACATCCATGGGAACGTGATGGCTTTCTTGAATCCCCTCACAGGCCCAGTGGTTTCCTGGATTGGGCTCCCTCAGAGAAGCTCAGAGCAAAACTGAAGTGTTTGATGGTGGGTATCTTGTGTTAAGTAGTTTTGTTGTGAGCTGCAAGTCCCTCCATGGATGAAAACATGAGCATATCACAGACAACACGTATATGCCACGGGCTCCAAGTGAGCCGTAGGCTACAAAGCACAGGGAGGACTTTTCTGGCCAAGTCCAAACAGGGACCATGTCCCATCAAAGTGCTGCTGGGCCCAACATTGCTGCTAACCCAGTATTTGCTCATTCGGTCTGAAATAGGTTAAACACCAGCCTATGGAGAGAGATTTTTGGCGTCGCAGCAGCCCCAGAGTCAGATTCATATTGCAGTTGTCAGGAGGGCTTGCAAGATGCACGTTGCTGTGGTCCCCAAAGCCAGCCTGAAGTCCCTGACAGTGACCGCCTGCACGGATGCTGTACCCCTTGGCACAGCCAAGCCTGGCAGCCCGGCCAGGCTGTCCCAGGCTGTGGACTACGCTCAGCTGTCAAGGGGGCCTGACTCATGCTGGTACCACACGCCCTTTGAGCCAATCATGATGACTGAGAGTTCAAAGGCTGGGTGTCTCACGCCGCAGAGGCGGCGTGCACAGGGCTTACTTGCATGGGTTCAGCCCTGCACTAATGCTTCTGCACGGTGTGTCCGGATGGATGCCCATGCCCAACTCCATAGAGACTGGATATCAGAGAGGCACCAGGAAGCGGTGCAGCAAGTTTGGGCACCAGCCTGCTGATTTTGGTGCCCTGCAGAAGCCTGGCTCCACTTTAGGAGGGAGGACTGGTCAGTACTGGGATCCTGCAGTGGGAAGGCAATGAGGTCTCCACTCCATGCCCTGCATCCCATCCTTGCACTCTCCTTCCAGCAGCCATCAGCATCTGAAGCAAATGGCACCTTTTGTCTCAGTGCCCTTGCCAGGAGCATCCTCAGGAAAACCCACGGTGCAGGCAGTGCCTGCCTGTTGCAAGAGATGCTGCAGCAGAGCTCCCTGCCAGCACCAGGGTCGAGCTGCCGCACTCATCCAGCACCCTGCAGAGGATGAATGAGCCCCTCGTATGGCGCTTGGCTTCTCCGGGGATGCATTTGCACAACCATAGCAACAGCTGCCTGCAACCAGTGCTCGCCGAGTGAGCGGCGGCTGCTGGGATCTCCAGCGAAAGGGCTGTGCAAATGTCTGGCAGCGGCTGACTGTGTGTTTTCGGGAGCCCTTTTCTGGCAGCAGAAGCACAAGGCTGTCTCAGAGAGAAAGGAGCAGCTGGCAGCCAAATCCTGCCCATGGAAGGTGTGATCTCTGTGCCTGACGGTTATAACTGAGCACAGCATAGGGTGTTTGGCAGCTCACGGGATGAAATTAGGGGTATTCCTTAGCATCAAGCTTTTGCAGTTGTTAAACTGGGAGCTTTTGGGTGGAAATCGCCAGGCTTAAAGAAACTTTGTAAAATGAATCAAACCAGCTGGAGTCGCTCCACGAGGTTTGGTCATCACCTTTCTAATGCCTTTCTTATAGCATTTCTTAACTGCTTTTGGTTTCAGATTGTATCACAAAAAAAAACAAACCAACAAACCAAACAAAACAACCGAACAAAAAAACCTCAAAGTAAAACTGTTCAAGGGAAAAAGAGTAATCTCTGGAAGGCCAGCCATGGAGGAGGTGTGGGTTTGGGTATCATCCTCATTCGGAGCAAGCCACATTTCCCTGCAGGACGCAGAGCCTGAGTTTTGAGCAGCTCCACGTTACCCTCTGACTGTGGAGGATTCGTCCCCTGTTCTGGCTTTCTGCTGGCTCCAGCAGTCATTTCCATCACTAAAAAGTCAAGTGCCAGCCTGAACACAATAACGAGAAGGGACAAACCTACAATGCAAGTTGTTTTGCTGGAAAACACCATTAAAGCACTGTAAGCCCCAGCTGCATCTGTGCTGGGAATGGGGATGTGGTGTTGTATCCTTTAACATTGTGGCCACATCTCTGCTATGTCCCATCCCATCCAGGTACCGTGGAAGGAAATCTGGGTGCAGGGGCGGAGAGGGAGATGCAGAGCACCCCAGAATGTCCCATTCTGGCCAGCTGGGTCCAAGGCTGCATGGCTTTTGGCAGATCTCCCCTCCCCTGTGCTGTCAACAACACCCATGTCTCCTGCAAGGTGGTCTGCAGCGCGCAGGGAAGGATCTATTCTACGCTAGAAGAGCCCCGGGGTTTATAACACAAGTGCAGGGTGGCACTGAGTGCCCTGCACTCCGCCATACCATAACCGCGCTTTGGGGCAGCTCAGCTGGCTGTGCCGCCACTTCCACACCAGGATTTCCCCTCCATCTGGAGAGGGATGTCCTCTGGCTTGTCCCAGAGCAGCCCGAGGGGCCACACTGGTTACACCTCTCCAAAGCAACTCGGCAGAGCCCATTTGCTGACCCAGCGGGTGAACAGCACTGCCCAGACATCTCCATGTTGCTGATTCTCTTCTCTTCCAATAAAGGGCAGCCTCACCCATCCTGGCTGCCAGCAATGGTCCCTGGCCTCTGGCATTGCCCAAACTGTGCCAACGTGTAGCTTGGAAGGGTGTTACTCAGCATGGGCCAAACCTATGCCAAGAAGCATGCAAACAGCTGCACTGTCTGGACCAATGTGGCCCAGTGCTCCAGTCCATCCGACACTGGTGCAGAGGTGGCCATTCAGCTGCAGGGCTATAGCAGAGTTTGGATGGAGCCATCTCAGAAACTTAATGAGGCTCTGAAGCATAGCCTATGCTTTCTTTGCAGGTATTGTTTTGGAGATGCTTGTGCATGAACAGGAGTGTGGGCAGCAGGGCGAGGGAGGCCATCCTGCCCCTCTGCTCTGCCCTGGGGAGGCCGCAGCTGGGGTGCTGTGCCCAGTGCTGGGCCCCCAGTGCCAGAAGGACAGGGAGCTGCTGGAGCAAGGCCAGCGCAGAGCCACAAGGATGCTCAGGGGATGGAGCATCTCCCTGGGGAGGAAAGGCTGAGAGACCTGGGCTTGTTCAGCCTGGAGAAGAGAAGGCTGAGGGGGATCTCCTCAGTGCTTATCAGTAGCTGAAGGGCGGGTGTCAGGAGGGTGGGACTGGGCTCTTCTCAGCGGTGCCCGACGACAGGACAAGGGGCACCGGGCACAAGCTGGAACACGGGAAGTTCCACTGAAACCTGAGGCAAAACCCCTTTGCTGCGCGGGTGCCAGAGCAGCGGCCCAGGCTGCCCAGAGAGGCTGTGGAGTCTCCTTCCCTGGAGCCATTCCCACCCCGCCTGGACGCGGTCCTGTGCCCCTGCTCTGGGGGTGCTGCTCACGCAGGGGCTGGACGGGGGGAGCTCCGGAGGGCCCTGCCAGCCCCCGCCGTTCTGGGATTCTGTGATTTTGTTAGGGCCCATATACACACAAAGATCTGCTGCCTCTGTGTGTTGGGACTAGCCATCAACTATCTTGCCAGAATAAAGCAGAAGCTTTATACAGATCCCATCTGAGATTAAGAACTGACAATGGGAAACTCTAGGAGTCATCTTCCAGCTTGGCTCCTGATGGGCTGTAAATCGCCCCAGACTATTTGCACTCTGATAACCTGCCTCTGGGTCTCTCATCTCCTTATCGCCCAGTGGATCCTATCCAAAACTGCATGTCTCTCATTTCCATCAGCACCCGATGCCCTCCACACAGTAGGGAGTTTGTCTGGGTCCCAGTTTGTTAACGTTTCGTCCCCAACCTGCTTGGGTTTTCCTGGAAAAAAATGCCCTTTTAGGATGTGCAGGGGCATCTGTGTAAAGTGAAGTGTCTGTTCCCAGGGCTGCAAAGCAGAGTCCCTCCTGCTCTTCCCATCCTACTGCCCCTCAGGCATGGGAATGCCATTTCTCATGACTAATGCTGAGCAGGGCAGCACCTTAGATAAGGGAAACACTATACCTAAAGAGCAGGAAAAGCTGAAAGCCCGCACAGGTTTAGCTGCTGTGTAAGACCCATAGACGTTCCCACGCACAGGCATGCAGCCATGCACTTCCCTAGTACCACTGCGCTCGGATGGGGTGGCAAGAAGAAACAAAAAACAAAACAAAACAAAACAAAACCAAAAAAGAGCTGCTTTAATGAGACGGAGCCTCCCACACTGCTCTTCATGCAGCGAGACAAACAGAGACAAACGTGAGTGCAACATCTGCTGCTAATCACTTGTCCTAACATGGCCTGGGATTAACTACAGGCTGCCAGAAGTTGCCTTTAATGCCACTTCCCTTTGGTCCCAGACCTTCCATCCCAGGTTTTTCTTGGGGTCAAGGAGAGAAGGGGTTGGGGCAAAAGATGCTTTGGCTTCTCAGAGTAGGAAAAGGAGATGTCTCTTACCTAGACCTAGGAAGCTGAAGACCCATTGAGCCACTGATGCCGTCTGAAGCCTTCTCTGCAGTGGCACGGAAAGGGGAGCAAACTCAACCATCCTCTTGGGCTCTGCATGCACGTCTTGAAAGGAGAAGGAAGCTCCACAAGTGGCAAATACAAAGTGCAAAGTCACTCGTCAATATTTACCCAGTCCTACAGTATAGGGGATTGTGCAACGTACAGTGGCGGTGGTGGCTGCCCGCAGCCACCCTCCCGTAT
This sequence comes from Anhinga rufa, assembly GCA_013400875.1. Lineage (NCBI taxonomy): Eukaryota > Metazoa > Chordata > Aves > Suliformes > Anhingidae > Anhinga > Anhinga rufa. Next base: position 79,543 of record VZTV01063431.1, read on the forward strand.
GGGGAGCAGAGGGACGCTGCCGGGAGGTGTCATCGACTTTATGCCAACGTGACTCACCACGTGGTTAAATGGTGAGGATTTCCTGCTTTTACCACCCAAATCTGGGAAGTAAACTCCCTTCATGTCCCAATCCTGCCTTCAAGTGCCTGTCTCTCTCAAATTTTGCAGTGGATGCAGAGGATGAGGCATTTTTCTGTATGAGTTAGGCTTTATTTTCCTTGTTCCCTATAAAATACCCCGTGCATGGCAGGAAGGGACAAGCAGGGGGCAGGTCACTTGTATATGAAAGTGATATGGTGTGGATGGGTTTGAGTCTTAGCCAAGGAGGTGGGCAAACAAAACAAGGGTGTTTTACTGCCGAGCATGGGGGTACATGAGCAACCTCACGCCTCTGCCAGGACATAGATGGATGGATGGATCGATTGGGCAGACAAGCGTCCATGTGCATCCTCGCACACGCTTGTGTGGGTGTATAAGAAAGGAAATACTGCCTTCCTTTTGCATTTCTATCTCCAAGCAGGTGCACAGTCTGAACCTCTGCCTAGTCACGTGCAAAGAGCTGCAATTTACTGGATGGAAAAAAATGAGAAATTTGGGGCAAAAAATCCTCAGGGAACTGACAAGCTGCTCAGGTAAACAAAGAAATCATCTCGTGAGAGGCCTGAGAAAACCGAGGGTCTCATCGTAACCAGGATACAGAATAATACCGCTAACAGACTGAATTAAACAATAAGCCGATCAGCTGCTAAAGCACCGGCGTGCATACAAAGGCGTCGCTTGCTTGTCTAAGGGGCATTTCAAATTCCCAAGCTCACCGCGGCCAAGAATTACAGAAGAAAACTAAAAACAACCTTTGGCAAGAGCAAATCAGAGGTGTTAGATGAAAAATAATCCCTCCTCTTTGTCAGGCCCTAGGAAGATGCTGGGCTGTGAGGAATTTACATCTGTTAAACTCCATTTTCCAGAGTCACTATAAACAGCCCAGCTCTGGTGAAACCCCAAGGGCTCTTCTAAAGACACCAGTTGCTTTAATTGAGCTGAAACTGGCTCAGATCTCCCTTGCATCTTTCCCCATCCTTTGTCTTCTGCTGCAAACCTCAGGACCCTGTCTGCTTTGAGAAAGCAAAGGAGGCTTTTAACTCTGTCGGCTCTGTTGCCTGGAGACAAGATGTTTCCTGGTGAGAAACCACCAGCAATTTCTAAAATGCTCAGTGGAGATCTGGTCCAGGGCTCCTGGTCTTCCTGGGCTGTGCAACTGCTGCCACGGTTGGGGACCAAGGAGGGGGAAAGTCCTTGCAGGGAAATCCCTGGTCCACAGATGGTGTTTTGGGGAGGTGGTTTCCATCCTGCAGCCTTGTCCTCGCCATGACAGCAAGCTCTTTTCCTTTTTGCTAGTGCAAAGGGTCACACCTGAGCCCCGGGCCCTGGGGACACCCACACACAGGGGAAGCGTTTTCTGCTCCCAGAAGTTTCAAGCTAAGCCCTGGAGCAGTTGTATCACTGGTTCTCCAAGCAGTTGTAATGCAAAGAGCCCCAGCTCTTTGCTTGTGGCTTATTATGACAAGGAAAGACTCGTGTTCTGGATTTATTATGGCTTTATTATGAACAATTTGGCTCCTTGGAAGAGCTCACCAAGGCTCAGATGGGTAATAAGTATTTATGTCCTGCTCTGGTGTGGATATGTCATTTGCTTTTTGTCTTTCTACGTCCTTAAATCAGGAGAGAAAAATACCAAGGAGGGCTTTGAAATCTGCTTAAATTAGAGAGGAATCAGACAGGAGGAGCCGAGAGAGATGCATCTCCTTGCTGTATGTAGATAAAATAAATTCTGTGGCTTGTTTTAGGGAGTAGCAGAGCTGTGTCTCTGAAGTACTAAACTAAAGCAGTAGGTGACATGCCCAAACACTGAGCCCTGTTCTCTACAGCCTACGTCCCGATACCCAGGTCAGCCTTATGCACATGGCAGCCGTGGTTACCAACAGATGGTTAAATCAAGAGGTAAAACTGAGTGCTGCCAGATATCCTAAAGCCATTCAGGCTCTACAGACCCCATCCAGCCCCCAGCTGCTCCTTCCACACCCCTGGAAAACGTTCAGGTCCCCTATATCCCCCTCAGCCTCCTCTGATACTTGGGAAATTATGAAGAAAGGAACCATGGTCAACATATTTCTTGTCCTTGAGAACTTTGTGGACCTCCCAGGCTTGCGACAGAGCTTGTTTTCACCCATGCCTTACTAATATCCACAGTATGACCAGGGCAGTGACTTCTCCCCCTCTCTGGTGCCTGGATCCAGTCTGGGCTCCTCAGTATCAGGCAGAACATGACAGATGTCCCAGTGGGGCCACCAAGCTGATTTGGGCTGTGCAAGGAGAGGCTGAGAGCTGGCTGTCTCCAGTGGGAGAGATGGCAAAGAAGGTTTATAAAGCCGTTGGCAGCTCCTGGATGGGATGGTGGAGAGAAGACAGAGATGGGCTCTCCTTGAAGGGGTCCAGTGATGGGACGAGAGATGACAGCCCAAGCTAGGACAAAAGAAATTCTTATAAGCTACAAGGAAGTATGTTTTACCCTGAGGGGTGAGGGTGGTCAAACCCTGGAACAGAGGCTTGAGGGCAAGGGGGAACCTCCATCCTTGGAGACAGTCAACCTCACCTGGCCACGACCATGAGCAATATGACAATCTTGTTGGCCTTGCTTTGATCAGGGCGTTGGAGCCAAGACCCTGGAGAGCCTTTCCATCCAGACTCACTCGATGACCTCACCTGGCTTTCAGCATCCAAATGTTGGATATTGAAGTCCAAGATATGCAGCCCAGGAACCCTGCAGAGTCACAGCAGTGAACGCAAACCTTCACGGTGAATTTATCTAGCTTATTTTAGCTGTCTAACTCAGAAAGAGGCGAATTGCTCTCTGCAAGTGTTGGGATCTCTCCAAGGAAGACTTTAACCTAGCAGGAGGGATTGAGGAGCAGGAATTTGAAAGGCCTATTTTGGCCCAGCTTAGCACCTCAGACTACACCCAAGCCTTAGACAGACACTCACTTCTTTGCAGAAAGGTCTCACCCTCCTCTTTGCCAGTCACATTGTCCTGCTCTCCTCCTTTCCTCTTGCTCTCTCTTTCTGCCACCATCTATGTTCTGGCAGATGTGGGTGATTGTCCAAAAAAGTGCATCGTCAGCTGTGGCACTGCTTTACAGGTAGGTCCTGGTCTCATTGTGGTCAACCCTGTCCTTACTAAAGGGTCTTGGTACTGTTGGAACATCCTTCACAACTCTTAAAAGCCATGGGACCATTTTTGCGGACTGGAAGGAACTATAACCAAACCCCAAAACCAACCTTGTGATGGAGCTAGGCTGGTATAAAACCCATCAGGTCAAAATAGGAAGAAGGACTTTAGCTTCAGAGTGACTTCACGTGGGTCTGGGCTGGAAATGGAGAGGTGAAGAGTCATCTTGTTGCATCTGGGGGGGGCCACCACACCTTGCAGTGTCCTTCTAGAAAGGAGCCATGCTATGGGTATAACCTTACATCATGTCTGTCCTTGTAGTATCACAATCCCCATCTTCCCTGCTTTGAGGGAAGTGATTAGATGGGATGAGAAGGATTTCTACTGGGAAATGAGAAGATACAGGTTTATTCCCTGGCTTTCTGTGTAACTTTCAGCAAGCCATTCAACCCCTCCTTGTCTGTACACGGGTGATGATTTGCTAGTTGAGAGCAATGATAATGGTGGAAAAAAACTTCACTGGCCCTTAGATCAACCTCTCCATAGCAGGACCTACCCACCAAAAGCCCCACTGAATTTCTCCTGCAGCCACATGTTTCTCTGGTCAGTTTTACCTTTCCTTCTCTTCTCTTTGCTGACTTGGGTTTCAGTTGTGGAAGGCCAGGGTGAATGATCTTCTTGGGAGCATCAGCAAGAGATCACCACTGAACTCCGGCTGCAGTTATAGCAGGGACCTCTGGGACCAGCCAGCGCTCATCGCTAGTAATCCTTACAAGTCCCACATTAGCACCTCCTGGGAAATTTTGCTGCTGTTTAATTTACCCTTATTGCCTAATTCTCACCTCCATGGCTTTTAAACCTCATTTTTCTCCACTTTTTTGTAAGTTCCTCACCATTTCTCCTTATTTCCTAACATACTCAGGCACTCACACACATGTGGCCCATGATATACCTCCAACTACATTCTCCTTGGCTTTTTCCTTCTCCGGTATTTATAGGCATTTATCCAATATCCTGTGGCTTGCATTTAGTCTGGGGACATTAAGTTCCTTTAATCCCTCAACAGGTCGTCCTCTGTAATCTCTTTATCAGCTGCCCTTGCAGCTCAGTTGGTCAATGTCCAACACTGAGTATGAGGAAGAACCCGTAAAGCCCTGACTCACCAAGCTGCAGGCTTTGCAAGTGGGGCGTACCCACGACATTTCACGAGTGGAGCAGGTTACCCGTGGACACCTGGCCATGCTCCAGGATCAGGGCCAAGAACACGGAGGACCTGATGGGGACACGTGCAAGGGGCAAATGCAGCGGCAAGTAGGGGAAGCCAGGACACTAAGTAGCTGTCCTGCTTTGCCCTGCCAGGAGAAGCTGGTCATGGCTCACTGCTGAGTCCCTTGTTGAAGCCCCACCACATGTAGACCCTATGGGACTTAATGCCCCAGTGGATGAGCTAGAAGCTCTCCCCAGTTCACTGCTCCCCTCTTCTAAACACAGATAACTCTTTTTTTGTTGTTGTCTCTAAAGCCTCTGAGTCATTCATACGCACTCCTAGGGCTTCCCACCAACCTAATTTCCCCTCCAGTGGGCAGAATTATCAGAAGGAAACGGAAGGTATCTTTTGATAGTTGTCCAGTGGCTTCTCTGAGTCCAATTTCTCCCTGGCCCATCACTCCACCAGCAGTAAGTGTATCCCCCTGTGAGGTCCTCCTTGCTGGGGATCTCCCCATCACACCACACCTATGTGACACCATTGCACCAAGCTCAGTCTCTGTCTGTCCCCAGCTCTGGGTAAGAGCATGGGTGTGAGAGAAGCCCACTTCTGCCTGCTGCTGTTTTTTCTTTTTTTAATGCAAATTCTTTCAAAATACAGTCTTTCAGCCCTCTTCTACCTGCTACAAAATCACTTCTTCTGAGATCTGGCTGGGTTACACCAGTGATTTTCGTTATAAAATTTCAGGTCCTTTTGAGCACTTGAATTATCGGTCAAATTCTTCTTTTCATGCATTTGAATTATTCTCTTTATGCAGCACTCTGATATGGGTTTTCTTTGGCTCCCATCCCATTCAGCCTTGAAGCACCCTCCCCTCATACATGAATGATAAACAAAGTTGACAAGGAAAACAAGAACACCCCAGGCAGCTTCTCATTCCCAGGCATTGTCTGTGATTATAAAATGATTTAAGACATGAGAAGCCACTAAAAATCCCCTGCAAGTCACCACCCACAGTGTTGTCATGTTCCCTTGTCCCCGGTGATGCATGTTGGGGACAGGAGCGATTCAGCTGGGTGAGTGCCTGGGTCAACCCTGACACGGCAGGGACACAGGGGCAGCGGTGCTGTTGGAGATAAATATAGGTAAATAGAACTTTCCTACATCTAACTGGGGTAGTGTGGAGTTGAACACACTTTACCGGGGGGTCTCCAGGTGTGGCCCATGTCTAGCTTTGGAGCTGGAGTCTCACCTACCTTTAGCCCATGAAGCTGATGTCCAGGGTCCCTCTATAATGGAGGAGAAAGGCTCCTAAGGAGATCTGGGGTTTATACCAGCCCCATCTTGTTATGATTTTTGTTTTTTTTTTCATTTTGACTTCATTACAGCTTTTATCAGTAATCTCATGAGCAATGGGATGAGCTGCCATCCCCTTCCTCTGACACTTGCAGTGATTAGCCAGGAGCCAGGTGCCTCCCTTCGAGACGGCTACCGCTGTATAGAGCTTTTTTTAAATAAAACCACCTTCCCTTCCTATAATGTCTTGCACTGAGCTTTGCCACACTGTTTCTACAACACCATAACATTATTTCCTACAATAATTGATGGATACATGTGTGTGGAGGCGGGGGGAAATGTGCACAAACAGCACGTGAAGAGATGTCAGCTTGTGGTCCGAGAAAACAAGCCGATCCCTCTTCGTCACCAGGTCCAGCAGAGAAAACCATGAATCTGGGCTAGCTTTTACAGCAGCAGCATCCACTCGCATCGTCTGGCCGGTAAGCATGCTCGTCATGCCGTCATGAAATGCAGGAGAGACTATCAAGGGCAGGAGAGACTATCAGACCTGCCCCAGGATGGACTCCAGTAGCTTAAGTACGACTGCAAGGCATCCCGGCTTCATGTGAAGATACCAGAAGAAGATTCACTAGGTGCCCTATTAATCAGCTCCCAAAATATCCCTGTTATCACTGCATGGGGGATGCTCGGAGCTACTCCCTGCCTCTATGCCAGCAGATCCCAGCATGGGTGGGACCAGGAGCCGCTACCCAAAGTCTGGGTGCTGAAAAATATCAGGCTTGCTCTGGTTTGCGCCCACCGTGGTGCCCTTAGCATCGTGCAGGCGTTTGGGCAGGATGAAGCCCCAGAGTGGCACAGCCCAATGCCGAGCAACACCAGGTCCTTGGCCATCCCCAAGACCAACGTCCCACCGTGTGGCGTCGCGATCAGCCATAGCCTTTTCCCAGAAGAGGCTGGAAGAGAAGAAAGCCATTCCTGCTTTCTGCCACAGCAGCTGTAATTTAAACACAGAGGCATTTTTATTTATTTAACTCCCATCCTCTCTGAGAGAGGTTTGCAGCCAGCAAATCAATTCGGCTGATTAGAGCTAATGGATTTTACTTGACGTAAGCGATTAAATTATTTCCATACCTGATTCCTGAAAGTGAATGAGTGGCCATGCTTCAGGATTTATATATAACTTTATATTTCACTGCAGGAAATGCTAAGCAATTTTTTTTCATTCTGCAGGTTCTAACTCCATCCAGGTCTGCCTGGTATCTGCAGAGCAGCGAAGAGTCTCCTGACGCTGCAAAACCTCACAGACCAGTTTTGCCTCTGTCTTATCTTACAAAATAAAAGAGATGGGTAGTGCATGACCAAGCGTTTTCATGTGAAGTGAGCCCAGGCTCGTTGCAGATGAGGGAAGCTCAGAGAAAGGTTCAAACCCACTTTGTGCACGTGCAACTCCCCAGTCCCCAAATGGGTGCAAACCCCGGCTGCAGAACCAGGACACCCCTTAGCTCCAAAATGGGAGCTGCTGCAGTGGGTTCGTATGGGCTTGCACCCACCAGGAACACACTAATGTATGACCTCCCTCTTATACTAAAGGCGATTACAGAATCACAG
>VZTV01063439.1:0-22112 GCA_013400875.1 Anhinga rufa
GAGGTTCCCCTTGGCCCAGCTTTTGTACACACCTACTATTACAATAACTAACAAGGTAAAGCCTGTTTAAATCTAAAATCTCTGAAAACATTAGTCATAAAACTCTAAACTTGGAATGTCCATCTTTAGCTTTCAAAACACCTTTTAGCTAAATAATTACCAATGGTTCACAGACAAGGGGAATCCTTAGCACCATTAGGTTTGGCTGAAAACCCAGAGCTCGTGTCTCCCCCAAGGGATCACACCCGGCTGATACCTGCCTGTCTTGTAGAAATCTCCTCGTTAGAGAAAGAAGCATCAAGAAGCACAGATAAAGTAGAAATGGTTTCACCATGGGCACTGGAGATAAATAACGTGGTAGAGTCCTTTGTTATGTTTGAGGTTTACTTTGTGGAAGGACCAAGGACACGATGCCTAGAAAAGAACGCTATCCTGAGTGATGGCCCGTATTGACGACAAGGGCAAAATACCAAGTGTGGAGTCCCTAATACTGAACTACTCTTGCGAGTTTCTAAAGCAGCTGCATGATAACCTAGACTTAACTTGAGATAATCCAGTAATAATCCAGATAATCCAGATAATCTTTGTGAAGTCAGAGGGAGTAGTCTAGTAATTAGCACTGTTCCACAAACACTGCCTTTTTTGGCCATTGGCAAGGACAGGACCCTGGGCTGGATGGGACCTCTGCTTCGATCCGGTGCAGCTGTCTTCCTAAGCTCTTACATTCTTCAGTGTAGTTCTTATGTTTTCATATTATGTGTTCTTGAACATCATGATGTATGATAGAAGAATCATATTGAAAATTAAGGAAAGAAAATTAATAAACCTAAGGTTTTACTATCCCATGCGTATACCTATAAGGCCAACACCAGGTAATAATTGTGGATGTAGCTCCATTGGCTGATCAAGCAAACAATAATAGTGGGAAGGTCTAACTGAACAGATAAATGTGGATTCCCGTACGCAAGGCTTTCTGAAATAGTGCTCCGTCATGGTTAGGGATTTAATGTATAGACATTGATTTACTAAAAAATGTATTATGGAATATTGTAGAATTGTTACGGAGTTTCAGTTTATAATAGCAAATGTACCTCTATTTTCACCCCTTTTTGTCTCATCTTATCTGCTGCATGCGCAAATGCTTTTCAGTGGTTTAAGAACAAAGGAAAAAAGCCAAGATGAAAATACTCCTATAGTTGTAGCAAATTAATTTTTCTTTTCACTGTTTTCTGTAGGAGTATCCATTTAAAAACTCCTACTGTTCATTATAAGCCAGGGTAATTTTGAAAAAGTTTCTAAAAAGAGCAATACAATACAGTATTCTAGCATGGTCTTCATTATGCTGTTTTGAATATGCTGTCAGAAAAAGCCACTGCATATTAAAAATAGATATAGAATTTTTTTCAGGAATTCATTCTTCAAAATCTGCTAATGTTTTTTTTTTTTGCTTTTTTTTCCCTTGTATTTTGGATAAAAGGATCCTGAAACACGTATTTTCTTTCATGTTTTTATCTTGTTTCAGTTTTTTTTTTATTTCAGTGATACTGTTGCACCTTGAAAGCAGACGTGGGAGTTTTTTTTTCTTATGCAGGAAAAAATCATATATCTAGTCACTTGTATATGAATGTTTTGGGAATAATATAGGTTCTGTATCCTCTGAGATTTTTGAGTATTTTCTGAGTGCAGACCCATAAGCCAACAAAGCAGAAGTGGTTTGTAGTATTATAAAAACAAATAATTCAGCAATTGCCGTATAACATCATTAACAAAGATACAAAGCAATTGTCTATCCAAATCCTTTTTTACCTTAAAGGCATTTTCTATTCTGTTTTTTTTTTTTTTTTTACATTCTATATGAGATATTAGAAACAAGATAAACCTTATCAGATAAGGTATTGGCTCAGAGGATGAGTTAAACCATTTTTTCTCTTCAGACGTAAGACACTTCTTTTTCTCACATCACAAAAATACATTAAAATTGTGTTAAAGGTTTAATTTAAGACTAGTAGAGCAAGAAAATTATCTGCTAGGGATTGCGTTCTTCTAGCAAGCCACGGCAGTTCAGTGTGGCATATTAGTACGTTGCCAATTTTTCTTGACCTTGCAGTGGGGTCTTGACTCTCCTCATAGTTAGCTGTGAATTGTCACATTTTGTGTAACTGTTGTCTATTATTGTATTGCTGTAATTAAGCGTAAATTTGTAAGAATTGTTCCTGTTGATATTCTGCTTTCTAGTTGGCTGTTGATCTGTGTTGTGTAGAGTTTGAAAAGATGTTAAAAAAGGATCTAAACAAATGAAGCCCCCCCAAACTTTGATAATGCAGTGTTAAGATCAGTGAGGAGAAGTCTTACACTTTTTAACAACCTCAGCTATGTTCAAACCTTAAAGTGGGAAGCGCAGCACCTCCCACACCCTGTTTGGAGGGAATGTGGAGTGTGCCAAGGGTGCCTGTCCTCAGCTCCTCTCCCTGATCTCTGATTTCTGGGTCTCTGTTAGGCCTCTGGTGCTCCTGACATCTCTGCATTATGTGCCACAGCTGTGTGATGATGTACTGCGTCTGAGTTCTGGAACTAGCAAACCTTCATTGTCCCTTTCATCTCAGTAATGTCGTTAAAGTGGTAGGTTAGCTCTGAAGAGGAAACGTGAAGATGGATGCCATTGCCATGGCAGGCAAGAAGGCCACAGCTAGCTCAGTGCTTGACTTCTCACGCACACAATGGCTGTGTGTTCACACCTGTGAATTCCTTTAGACTAGATGTCTTTTTAAGGGTGATCTTTGATTCATCAAGAAATGATGAAGAAAAGCTACAGGTTGATGCCATTTTTTATCAACTCTTCAGTTGTTGAATTGAATTTACAAAAATTCATTGAATGTTCACAACAAGAAGAAATGGTTACCTTAAATTGCCTGAGCCATCACACTGTAGAGCCTACATGTATTCTTTGCAGAAGGAGCTATAACACTTCAGGCCTCTTATTGCTTCATCACATAGTATCCTTGAATTCTTTTACTCTGTTCCTCATTCTGTGCATCTGAACTCCAACATCAAGCTGTTACAGAGCTAACAAAAGCCAAGCAGTTCATGTGAGCAAGGGAGCTTGAGTTTTATAGATGACTTATTGAAGGGACTCGGTGTTTTCTTTCTCTAGCCAGACTCGGTTCAGTCATGCGAAACGCATGGCTGCATTTCCTTATCTTCATTACTAATTAATGTTCATTACACTAGTTCTGAGGTAAATCACGTTTGAAATATTACACCAAAGTCATACATTTGAGTTTCAGACAAAACATTTCTGGATTCAGGCTATGAGCAAGGTATGTGCTTTAGCACTCCCAGAAGACCGATACGGACAGACTGCAACATCATATTACCCAGGGTACATCATCAAGGCCTACTCTGCCACTTTGAAAAGCTGTAAACCTCAGTTGAACAGTAAGTTAGCTTAAAGGTATATTTCGCTTTATGCATCATTTTCTCATGCCTTGATTCTAAATGTTCACCTCAACTATTTTATAGTATTTCTTCCAATATAATAAGGAAACTGCATGTTATTTACCATCATTTAAGTTGTAATTTGTGAAAAATGTGTTTTTTCACATGTAATTTGTGAAAAAAACCCATTAGGAAAAGGTGATAGAAACTCATTTGAAGTGGGAGCTGACCTGTGTCTTAAGAACCTGTTTTCCAAATTACCCAATATTTTGGCCACCACCTTGAAGCATAATACGTTAAAGCATTTGAGTCAGCAGGTGGAGAGTTTAGAATAGTCCTATGTTAAATAGTAAGCAATTTCCAACTGTAGCTACAGTGAGCTGCTATTCAGCTGTAATATATGGAAAATAAATAAAATAATTCACTTCTGTAATACCTGCATTGCATTTTAAAGTTTAACATCTCAGCAGTTTTTATCAGAAGAAAAGCATTAATATGACAAATCATATACCCTATGATAATTAGAAGATGTGCTGAACTCCAGCATTATATCAACTTTCTTCTTCAGAAGCCTCCTACTACAAACTTTTGTATTGACTGAAAAAAATTAAGGTCTGTTCAGATGTCAGTGACAGAAAGACCCTATGAATCTTGCTGAGAGGTCTTCACAAAAGCAGATGGTGGTCATCAGGTACAACCTTGGTGGAAAGAGTCTCTCTTATGTCACAGTGAAAAATAAGCCTATAATGCAGCCACTGTGAGAAGGAAGTCCTGAAAGTTTCAGAGCTCCATCACTCACAGCTAGAAGTGTCACTTGGTAAGAGCAACACCCTGCTTTTACCATTTTTTTTGGTTTTTACTGTTGCATCTACTTGTAGCAATCATGATGGGTTTTGGTTTTGGTTTTTTTTTTTTAAATTAGGGCCTTCATCAATCTGTGTCTGGGTCATTTTCTTTCTTCTCTTGTACGTTTCCTTGGAGCATAAGCTCCTAGCAGCTGCAGCTGTGTTTCTTACTGTCTGCAGTGGTCACGGTATTAACTGCAATGTGATAAAAATAATTGATTAAAAGTATAATACGTTCATAAAAAGATTCACTGAAGCCCGATTTTGCTGTATTTTCTGTCCGTTGTAGTTCATGTGACTGCCAGGTATGCTTTTGGCTAATCATTACCGAGTCTGGTATTTTCTCTTCCCCTTCTCTTCCTCCTCAAGCCTTAAAACTGAAAATTGCAAACTGCAAAACATCACTTGAAAAGTCCACCTGAAATAAGACAGTCTTTGGTAGAGAAAATAGTGAGGAACAAGGAAAATCTACATCAGTAGGTTCTCAGATTTAATAGAGAATTAGATTTCTATTGCAGGACTTTATATGATGATAACAAAAGTATTTCACCAGGAGAATTCTGGAGGTGCCGTTCTGTGTATGTTGTAGATGACCATAAGTGATACTGAACTTGATTATTGAAGCAGAGTATCCAGCCCTGTGGCTCTGCCTCGGAATTCAGTTTCTTCTAAACTCCCAGAGATGAAAATAAAAAGTATGTAAAACAATCCATGCATTTATTATTCAAAAAGCTTCCTCAGCATTTTTCTCCCCTTTATCTAACTATAGATGCTGTAAAAAAGTAAATAAATTGGACCTATTTATTCTGTGCACCTTGATGATTTCCAGAGAAAGCTGTACAAAGCAAGACATCTTCAAAATACTTTAATGGTATCTGGATTTCCCTGATGCTTAGCTGCTGCAGATGTCATTCCAGTGCATGTGGAAAACAGGTTTCTTGACAGGTGTGCTTTTTTCTCTCACATAGCAAGAAAATGCACATTAGCAAATTAGGCAATCTTTGTATGAAACATCAGACACAATTTGGGGGTTTCTGAGGATGATAAACTTCTTTTTGGTCTAACATCTGGATCTTATTATTTCAATAGCTTTTCCTCAGTGGTGGAAACACTGTCTAATGTGCACCCTCTGTCAAGCTGATTGGTTTAAACATTTATTTGAGAGAAGAAAGGAAAACCTTTTTAGTGCTCTATTTCTACAGCAAGAATCTGTTGCAAGATTGCGTAGACAGGAAACGTAAGTGTTTTTAAATTCTAGGGAGCAGATGGTTCTCAAAACCTTTAGGCAATATGCTTTCCCACCAATTTTAGGCCAAGTGCAAATATTTATGCCTGGTATTGTAAAAACTCAAAAAAACCAAAAGGCCAAATGGCAATAAAGTATTTCACAAATTAATTTTTTATCATGTGACTACTTCAGTGTTAGCTTTGCTGAAAGGTTATTTGTCTTTTTAGCTAGCTTTAGATTTAGTTCTTTGAATCCAAAACCATATTCTCACAATTAGGATAGATTCCCTTTGAATTTTCTGTCTGTTGTATCCTACGTTTTCTTTTTTTTTCCAAGGAATTTTTTATCACCTGCTACTGGTACGGTTGCTTAAGATATGATTTTATATATGGTCAGCCATTACTTGTGCTGTAAATACTACCATGAGAAAATTGGCTTCATTTTTGATTGCCAGTATCGTAGCAAATTTAAATTATGCTTGGAATTATTAGAAGAAGAGCTAGATGAATGATTGTCCAGATACTTTAGAAAGGCCATCAGGTCTAAATGCCAAGTAATAATGTATTCACAAGTCACTAAAGTTTTTAAAAGCCATTTTTGAGAAGATGGTAATTTGAAATACAGACTTTCTGAAGGAAATAAACCAGTGAATGATATCTTGCTGAAATGAGATTATGGTCCTGTTGTTTTTATTGATTGATTTAACACTGTTGGAAGCTTCCAATGTACTTAACAGAATTATGAGCTTCATCTCTGGCTTCCATTTAACTTCAGTCACCATTGCAGCACTGGCACTGTAGGACTGGCATCCAAAGCCATAACTTCACAGTGGAGCTACAAACATTTATAGCAGGAGAATGAAACAAATGAAAATGCTTTCATCATTTAAAGCAGAAAGGATGTTTAGAGTGATGGTGGTGGGTTCCTTAGTATTTATTTGTTTATTATGAATGGGAAGGACACCGAACAGTAAATCAGGCTGACAGCAGTATCTCCCTCACCTCACAAACAAGCACTACAGCCTGTGCAAAAGTGGACGAATGTTATTACATTTCGTTTAGTCAGAAAAATTGAATTCTCGTTTTAGTCATGTGGAAGCTCCATAGCATTTTAAATAAATGGAACAGCCAGGACATAATATTTACAGTGCTGAAAATGACACTATGATGCTTCTCACTTAAGATACTGTATGTATGTCAGTTCATCTTACACTTACAGAGGAGCTAATCCCGTGTTGAAACAGTCTTTTTAAAATATACTAATATTTTTTGAAATCTATAAATGTAATTTTCATAACTGGCCAAAATCTTGTGGTATGGAAGATGACAGCAGGCTTAAGTTTAGATTTCACACAGTGTTCAAGTACATGTTTAATGCTACACTTGCGAAATTAATAGGACTACTTATATCTAACACTTTAAATATTATTACATGGTGCTGAATTGAGCTGTTTCAGAGAATATCTAAACCCAATTTTTAATAAATATTATATCTAGCAAAGATATATGTAGATTTACTGTTTAGGTAGAAAGGCTTTCCAATTTGGAATATAATTTAGTCTGTAGTAGCTACATGAATGGTTATTTCCTGGTCGTCTAATCTTTAAACATCTGCTAGTAAAAGACATTTGATAGTTAAATATTAATAGTAGCATATAAAAAATGGAAAGGATAAGGCAGTATAATATGTGAAAGTGACATGGAAGAACAGCATGTAATTAAGTCGAAGAATGTTGTGATCAGACTAACGCTGCCTGAAATATTCTTACTGTGTCACTTTTATTTAATTTTTAATAATTTATTTTTCATTTAGGTGAAATAAAAATCAGATCACAATAAGAAATTGTGTTTGCGAATGAGTGTTTGTATCGCTGATATTTTATAAGTCGTGTCAAAAATGATAGGTGATATTTTGATGAAAAATGTAATCATGAAAAAATTACTTTACAGTAAAAATGAATTTAGAAAGTATTACATTTGTAATAGTAGCTTACATTTAATTTTGTAAGCTGATATGAAATATATAAGAAAAAAATTTCAAGTAAATTACAATACAGACAAAAATTCTTTTATATTGAAGGAAAACCAATTATTCTCTGTTACCTTTCCAAAGCTAACTCTCAGTTTTAAAAATATCATTAAATGAAATATTTGTTTATGGAAGATGCCAAGACTGATGGCCATGAGCATCTAGGTAATAGATTATGCAGCCAGAGGGAGTATTGTTGTCACCTGGTCTGACTTCATGAATTCATTTTTGTTTGTACTGGTGCAGATCTTACAGAAAAAAGGAAACCACCTCATCTTTAAGATGTTGAAAAATCTTCTGTTTGCTCCTATGCTGGCACTGTTACAAAACTGAACCTTATTTCTGACTGTTTCTAATTTGTCTTCCAGCCATTTAATCTCATATTTCTGTCTGGTAGACAGAGCCGATTGCCAAGTTTTTCGTCTACAGGGCAATAGTAGATCTCAAAGGCTTGACCTTAAGCTTTTTGATAAATAAAACATAGTGAGCTACTACATTCTCCCATGCATATTCTCCCAGCATTTAGCCATTCTCATGGAATATATCTGAACCCTCTTGTGTTTAAGGGGCTTTTTTAATGGTTGCTGAAAACTCAGATACTGCATTCTGAATATCTTTGCTTACTTGAATTTTCTTCTCTTTATTTGTGAATATTAGACCTTTCAGATTCTGCTGAAATCTCACATCCTGGCTGGTTACGCACTGGAATTTCAATAGCTTTTTCAAGAACCAGTGCTTTGCAGGACAATATCTATTGTGGTATAATCATAATTCTTTAGATACTAAGGGTACAACTATATTTGGTGTATAAAAGTACATATTACACAACTGTGTGCACCTTAGCAAGCCATCCAGATTGCTTTGGTTTTAGGGACTATCCACTTTATAGTTCAGTGGTTTTTGATCCTTGTGGATCTGTGACATTTACCAGAGAGCAGATTAGGTGTTTTTTTTCTGATTAACAATATAAAAGTGAAACAGTGTAAGGCTAAGTATGTATCCTTTCGGGCTCTTGCTAGAGTGACATATTGATGAGAATTCTACTTCTACAGCTATAGCTAAAGACCCTCCAATTAGTTACTTTTATTCAATTTGGCTTGTGCCTTCTTTATTTGGTGTTATTCTTTCTAGTTGCTTGAAGTATGCAGGATTAACTGTAGTTCCCTAAATTTAATAATCCACTGGGTTGCATATCAGCTATTCCATAGTTTTGTTTTGGATTAGACCTTATTAGACGTGGACCTGTCAGGCATGATGTCTCCCTAAAATCAATCTTGTACCAACAGATCTATTGTAATCTAACAGAACATGAGCTAATGTAAACTGTTACCCAAGGGTAGGGTATTCTGTACCTGTGTTGTGCTTTAGCCCCAGTCAGCAACCAAGCCCCACGCAGCCGCTCGCTCGCTCCCCCCCGGTGGAATGGGGGAGAGAATCGGAAGAGTAAAAGTGAGGAAACTCATGGGCTGAGATAAAGACAGTTTAATAGGGAAAGAAAGAGCCGCGCACGCAAGCAAAGCAAAACAAGGCATTCATTCACTGCTCCCCATGGGCAGGCGGGTGTTCAGCCATCTCCAGGAGAGCAGGGCTCCATCACGCGTAACGGTGACTTGGGAAGACAAACGCCATCACTCCCAATGTCCCCCACTTCCTTCTTCTTCCCCCAGCTCTATACACCGAGCATGACACCATATGGTGTGGGACATCCCTTGGGTCAGTTGGGGTCACTGTCCCGGCCGTGTCCCCTCCCAGCTTCCCGTGCCCCCGGCACAGCACAGGGAGCTGAAACAGTCCTTGACTGGTGTAAGCGCTGCTGAGCAACAACTAAACATCTCCGCATTATCACCCCTGCTTCAGCACAAATCCAAAACACAGCCCCATACTAGCTACTGCGAAGAAAATTAACTCTATCCCAGCTGAAACCAGGACAACCTGTAGCTATGCATTTTAACAGCCTCTGTTTAGCATCTTTCTGTGTCGAAGTTAATTGGAACTGGTGAGACACGGTCATAGAGAAACACCTTTATTCAGGAAAGGACTAGTTTATATTTTGTGTATACCACAATGCGTAATGCAATTCCTGGTGGACTGAATGATATGTATGTCTTAAATTTGCTTTTTAGCTGGTGCTCTTTCATTAATTCAATGTGATTAGGCCTTTTTTGGATTTGCTGTAATCAGATATCATCTATTAACTTTTTAGTATTATACCCTGCTATCTTCTACCAGATCTCTTCAGGTGTACAGCTTAAAGTAAAATTACAGAAGCTCAGTAAGATTCACTTAGTGATTTTTAATGCCCTTTCAGGTGATTTGTACTTCTTACCATTTCTTTTCTTCAGACTTGCGTAGAATATCTTCAGAAAACTCCTATTTTGACTAAACAACTACTAGACCATTTGCAGTCCACTTTCTCTACATCACTGAAGTGTTTCCTTTGATCAAAATCACTCAGCAGTTTGGGCTTTACTAGTATGAAGGTATCATTCACTGTTCTGCCGTATTTCTTGTGCCTAAGTCTTATGCAAGTTGATAGCTTTTCTAATGAGTCCGTAATACTTGGATTTAGACACATTCTTTCCTCATCCTTAGATTTCTTCTGTATTGATCTTTGTTCTGAGCTGAATTCCCATGATGCGCTGCTGATTTTGTTGCCGTTGCTGTTGAAGCAAATGATACCCTGAGAGAGTCAAAGGATCGCCACAGTTCATTATCAAAGGCCAAAGAACCCATTTTGTACAGGAGGATAAGGCAAATAAATTATAGCTCTTACAAGGCACTGTGGCTGCTTGTCAAAAGAGGTTAATGCTAAATTAAATTGTAATGAAGTGTTTTGATTTGGGAATGGTTAAACTTTTCATTTTGATTTAAAAAGTCAAAGTAGTATTACGGAAGTTACGAATGGCCCTTTCTTTATCTATTCAGAGCAATGTGTTTTGGAATTTGCTTTTAAATAACAATATTGAAAATACCTCGGTACAATATGTTGATCATCCTGTTTCACTTGAAAACAACTTCCAGTTTTAAAAATAATTAAATTGAGAGACTCTTTTTACTTGATTGGGTTCTTTCTCAATTAGCTTATTTGTACATATGATATGTGGAATAATACATAATTTTAATTATATCTGACTCAGGGCCCCTTTGATGCTTTTCCATTGATTTATTTTTTGAAGTTGATACCAATCCAGATTGTATACTGCAAATGTATTCCAGAAGAAAGTCATGCTGCTTCTCTTTGCATTGGAGCTCATAGGGGACACCACAGCTGGGATATCTTGTTTGAAGCAGTTTTAGTACAACCTTGAAGATGATGAAAAAACCAAAATAACTAGAGATTTGAATATTGGAGTACAATTGAGCCAGGGCTTGGAGAGCACCACAGAGGAACTAAGTATGTTGTTAATAACAGCAGAACCCCATAGTTGTACTGCTGCTTTACTGTTCTTGTGAATCACTGACACTATTACGTATTTTTCTTACACATACAAAGTAGGAATATCCTATCAACAGAGGGATAGAAAGAAAATTGAAATACATAGAGATAGGCTGTTTTATTAAAAAAAAAGTTTATGTAACTGACTTATAAATTTTTTCTTAAAAGCAGTTTATGGAGACACAAGTTACACTGTTTAGTAGCTTTCATTTCAGGTAACTGAGAATAATTGCAATGAATATGTCAGAATGAACAAAGGATGTGAGACAGAACTTTCAAAATGTTGAAAAATAGTGATACATGGTCACTGTTCTGTAACTTTTTACTGTATATAATTACTGTACATAAAACAAGTGGAATTTTACACTGAGTATTGAAAGTTCATTTTTAAGTGCTATGACATTGCCTTTAAAAACCTTCTGCAGTGCAAACTGGCACATTTCTGAACTTCCAAAAGTAGATCCTTATAACAGAGAGTCCAGATCCACCTTCTATACCCAGGCAGGGTATACTGGAACAAACAGGTGCAGGTCGATCCACATTCTGCTCACCTCATGCTCGGGGTTAATCCAGTCCAGAAACCATATAGCTGTGTTAATACGACTCTGTGCTTGAGCTTATCTGCCCTGATGAGAGATGTAAAACAACATAATTATTCCTATGGCCGGTTGCTGCCTGATTTCAGATGTTGATACTCAGGATAAGTCTATCATTAGTATCACTAATTTTTGTTATCATGGTGCCTCTACTATGTATTTGCTTGATTTTTCTTTGTAGAGTTCCTTAGATATACTAAGGTGCATCCAGAGTGCTGTAGGCCCATGTATGTACTGTCAGTATACAAACTGAAACACTATCCAAGTAAAATCTTTACGGTCCTGACCCTTTGCCTCCTATTCAGTTCTCATATTAGACATTGCTTTACCAGAGAAGCCGCTAGGATACTTTCTACGGAGTTTACTTGATTTCTTGAACTGACCTGAGTGGCAATGTAATGTTTTAATATTTAATAGTTGGAAGAGTGGCACAACTGGGAAAAAAATAAAATATGTATTTAATGATTGAAACTGCTCTGAAGCTTCTTGCGAAGTATATTTATGGTTGGTTGCTATAATAGAATTTTAAATCTACTAGGAATTAAGACCACTGTTCTGGTTAGTAGGCAGTTTCCAATGGGAAACAAAAAACTTTGCATAGCTTTCTCACTCACTGCAGCTGGTTTGCAGTTAAATGTTAAAGATTTTACTTTTAATCAAAATAGAAATCTATTGCTTTCTTCAGCTAAGTATGAGGATGATTATCAGACTGAGGATGAAACGCTGTAGTGTTCTACCATCAGAAATGGTTCCCCTAAACAGTTGGTATTTCTGTTAAGTTAGTAGTCAGAGAAGCGCTTATTAAATTGTCACTGTTAGGCTTAAGAGCAAATGTGCCATAGCAACGGGAGGCAGCAGCTTTGGCCTCTCTTGATGCCTCTTGTTCCACAGAGGCTGCAGCCTCGGGGGGATAAACCTCTCCCAGCCAAGAGGGACAGCATCATAACCACATCCTGGGTCATGAAAAGCTACCAGCTTTTTCCCTCTTATCCAAAAATATCTTACTGGGATTAAGGGTGAGTTGATAATTGTGCTGCTAATGCATGAGACAGCACGTAATTCCTCTCCTCTCTGAAAGCTCCTTGGTGATGCCAAGTGGTTGCAAAATGGAATGGTTTTGCACTTGTGTTCTTTACATAAGCACGACTAAAACACAGGGAAAAAAACTTGTCTTTTTCACCTGAAAATTATCTGCCCACCACTGCAATTCAGCTCCTTATAAATACCTTACATCTATTAAGGGATGTTGCATTGCACACAAAATACTGGAAATATTTCTTTTCTTTCTAATACTGCACAAGCAATAATATCTATGTACAAATATGTTGTTTTGGGGAGAACTAATGGTTTTGTGAGTATAGTGATCAGAATGTTTCCCTTTTGCTATTGTCTAAAGCCTGAGAATGATCTCTTTTTTAAAAACTATCTTCCATGAATTCTTCCATGACTTTACCCAAATGGAATGTGAATATAATATAGAATTATATGAGAAAGAGTTCATGACAACTGATGTGTGACATGTCTCATAATTTACAATGAGGGCTCTGCATTAAGACAGGACATTCAGGCAAGCTCTCTTGCTACAAGCAAGAGAACCTTCCTGGTCATCACCAGCCACGGAAAGACTCATCTCCCAACATCTGCGCTACCAACCCTTGACCTGTGCACCTTGCACTGGGACAGGCTCTAGAGAATGTGCTGGACAGGCAGGGACTTCCTAGAGCCTGAGCTTTTAACACTGACAGCGATAAATCCTGTCCCAAGAGACAACTTTCCTCCAATTTGGCTTCAGGTTACCACAGAGGGCAATTCCAGGCTGCTAAAATGGCATGAAATGACTGTAAGTCAGTTGTGTTTTCTTTTCTAGTGATTGCATTGATTCTGATGAAGGTTTTAAAATACTGAAATTATTTTCATACGCCAGAGTTATGCTTCTGTTAGTATATATTAAAGCATTGATTTTCATCACTTACTGTATAAACTTATATAGTATGCAAAAAAGATCAACAAAGAGAAATAATGATTTTAGACTTGCACAACTGTTTGAACAAATCTAAGCAGTTCCAGTGACACTAGCATTTAACGTCAGTCTTTTCCAACTGCATTTCACTTGTAAATAATTTCCCATTGGAAGCACCATATGATTCTCTAGGAAAAATACCAGTCTCCTGAGGTTTTGCTCATTTAAATTCAGAATCAGATGGCATCAGGCAGAAAACAAATCATCCCCTTATCCTATTCTTATTCTGACATTTCAGAGAAGGAACTTCCTTCTAGGGTGTAGCCCTGTATGAACTTAAATAAGAAGCACAGCCTAAGGTAACGTCCGCTTTTCACATTACATAAAGTAGAAATTTGCTTGTGGAAGATGATATTGCTGTTGAAGGCTTATATTTAAAATGCTAGTGTTTTAAAGGTTTTATAACCTTAAAAGAAGGCAGTAAATAAGCTTTCCAATTCCCATCACTAGAAAACTCTAGGTCAGGATTTAACCGGGTTTGGATGTGACTTGCAGATTGGATGAAATTAAAACATGTGAAAATCAGAATTTCATAATTAAGAAATAGTTCTCAAACTTGGGAATGCTAACCAGTTAACTGACGACAAAATGGCAAAGGAGGTCCCCAGAGAGATGCCTAGATACACTCGAATGCCCAGTGGAGGTCTTAGTTATAGGGAGGAAGGTAGCACAAAGGCCCCCAGTAGGTCCACTGCTCCTGAAAGTATTGTCCATATGGTTCTGTTCCAAAGGTCCATGCAGATCTTTCACGATTGGCTTTTAATTGGTATAGCTTTCTCCATATCACCTGATTTCTTTGCAGTACCAAAAGTACGGTCACAGGTAAATAACTGTCATGGATAACTGTAGAATGGAAGGTTGAAAAAAAGAAGGCTCAAAAATGTGTTGATGAGAGTTAGAAGAATGAAAAACTGGCAAAATATTTTTTCAATAAGGAAACAAAGGGGAGAGATACATTATACACTACTAGAGAGAAAAATAATCAGCGGTTTGTTTGCTATCCTACACACACTGCAATAAGTTTTCTACTATGTCATCTCTTGTCATCATAGATATCCTGCAAGTGATGGATATGTGGTGGTGATATTGGTGGTATTTGGTCTCTGAGTGACCTCAAAGAGAGGAATTATTTTATCATAGAGTGCTAGCAAGCAGCCTTCTGTCAGAATGCAGGTGCTTCTCTGCATAAATAAAACGGTTTCCTGATATAAACAAAAACAAAACCAAAACCCTTCTCAAAATAAGCAATTACAATATGGTTTTCAAACACTGTAAACATGAAATAAACAATTCAGCAATTTAGCAATTTAAAATGGCATAAAGCAAAGATTTAAAATATTGAGTAACTGCTTACTAGGGATGCTAAAAGTGTTTGTATTACAATAGCAAGCAATGGCATCAACTGGTATACAAACCCTGCCAGCGCCCGTGTAAATGAAAAGTGGAAGGCAGATGTTGAAGGGTCTTTGCATTAAGTGGAAAAACACATCAATGAACAACCTGTTTTCTACTGCAGAGTCTTCTCTGTGACTTGTATTGCTTAATCCCTTCTACACATGAGTTCTCAGTGTGTAAAATGAGGATGATAATAATTCTATTATAAATCCTACTCTGTCAGTGTTCCCAGCGAACAATTGCTTGTGTCAGTCATTTCCATGATAATCACAGGGGATATTAAGGATATCTTTTTCTTTCATCAGGAAGAAAAAAATCATGAAAGTGAGTACCTCCAAATGAAGCTGCACGATTCTTGTACTGTTGCCATATTTAAAGGCTAGGGAAGTGCACATCTTGAGAGCTTTGAAGGATATAGCTGAGATTTTGCTAATTCATTATAGGTATTGGAAGAGCGCTCATACCCAATTTTGTCATAACTTGTTTCATTTGATTATGGTAATTCAAAATTTATGTATAATTACAGTGTAACATTTTAACTTTCTCAATTTTAACAGTATTCAGATTTGACATTCCATTTCAAACATGTATTTATAATATATGATATAATGTATTTATCATGGTAATTTTTGGGAATGGAATTGGCAAAAAAGATCAGGCTTCTAGATTCCCTAAAGTCTATATTTTGATCTGTGTTTGAAACACAGTGACACCTTTATTAGAACAAGTACGTACATGTCGGAAATGTCACATCTTAGTTTCTGTACTGTAATCCTAAACTTTAGTGATACCTAACTAGTAATGATCTCCAAATTAATTTCCTGTGCAGGACAGTATAATTTCCTTATGCGCCTAAAGCTTTATTTGCTAATAATATTGTGAATGTTTATTTCTCCTTCCCTGGAGCCATTCACACCCCGCCTGGACGCAGTCCTGTGCCCCCCTGCTCTAGGGGTGCCTGTTCACGCACGGGGGTTGGATGGGATGATCTCTGGAGGTCCCTTCCAACTCCCACCACTCTGTGATTCTGTGATTCTTGTCTGAGGTCATACATTTTTATCTTGTGTACTGAGAGCTGTTGACTACTGTTACAAATCAGATCTATGATGTTTCTTTAAATAAACAAATGTAAATCATGTACTAAAATCATATTAAGTGCAAGAGAAACATGTATTGGGTGTTATTTCTGAAGATGCTGCGTTCTGTTTATATGTATTATGCAGAGAACTTTGACACTACACTTTGATCTACGTTAAGTAGCTCGTATACGTAGGATGCTGAATGGTTGCAAATGTTGCTCTGAGACATTCTCATACAAAATATATCCTTTGGCTGTAAGACAAAATGCATGTACAGGCTGAGCTGCTTACTTTGGCTCTGTTGTTGCCTGTTCTTCATCCAGAGGTTCTCATTTGCCTTCCATGTTCTGTTGTTAATTCACTGAAAGCAGCAGCAATAGATAAATGTTACTGAAGAAAAGTGTACCCTACAAGTCCACAAGTGGTGGCCCTCTGTAGGTTGTCCTAGCTTAGCTCAGATTTTTGTTAGAATATATGGCCCAATCTTTTGTTCTGCAGTTTGAAAGACACTTACAAGGTCTACAATGTCACCCAAACAGACCACATACTTCTACAGGCCAAATTTAGAAATGTATAATCTTCCGCTGTCACATAGACTCTATAGTTACCTTCAATTTCACTATTAAGTTCTGTACTTGCCTGTAAGACTGCCACAAGGGTTTGAGTATCAACGCGGTTAAGAAGCTAGGGCCCGCTCTCATGGGGGTCTATAGTCTAGATGCTCTTCTATCAGTTTTGCTTTATCTGATGCCCATTCCTGAAGCAAATGAAGCAGAATAAACTTCAGATAAAGGATACCTCTCAGTCTCCTTATGAAATAGGTGAGAGATTAAAATGATGGGAGAGGCTGCACTGGTTCAGTTCTTTCCGCTGCCGGAGAGAGAGAACAGCTAGCATCCTCTCTGTGCCTGCCCCAGCCACAAAGCTGGAGGGCCATCTGGATGTGCTGCTTTCTGTCAGTCCTGCTCTAGTGATCTACATGCGTGAAACTGTTGCATAGTCATGGGACCCGAAAAAAACGGTGAGAGTGGTCATGCTGTGGTTTGAGGAGAGCAGGCAGAGGATGTGTTCGGGTCTCAGCTCTGACAATGCTAGTACTCCGTATTCAGAACTGTTATTCAGTGTCATATTTTTTCATTTGACTGCACCACCTTCCATCTTTGATAACTGCCAGTTCTTCATACTTTTAAGTTTTTCCCTCAACTTCTAAAATACTTTGTCCCATAACTAAAGCAAAACCCCAGCCTTCAATTCAGGAAGCTTAATTCCAAAGCAACCCCCACTTTTTCAATATTTTGTTACAAGAAAGAGACAACTTTAATAGCTTAATATCACACTCTCTATCACTGTGTCTTTCCTCACAGGAGGCTAGAATACAAAAATTAATCCACTAAAAAATAATAAGCTGTTATGGAATTGAGCCTGGAATTTAACAAACTGCAAAATGAAACGGTCAAATGGTAACAATGTCTCTGAGCTGTTGTTTATCTCTTGAAGTTATGGATAGATTAATTAGACAGGTTGTAAATATAAATTATTTGAGCCCAGACATTCAGAGGACATCTTGCTATTCTAGGAAGGCCACCAGCATTCAGGATTCCAGACAATACATCATATTTCTTTTACATCTGTTTTTTAAATGTAAATGAAGACATGTTCATTTTCACAAGAGGGGAACCTAACCGTCTTGTGTGGATGGTATTTGTAGGAGTCATGTACAAACGCCCAAAAAGATGACTCTACTGTCCAAGGGGCTAAACTTACTGCGACTGATTCTAAATAATTCCCTACATGTCTGAGAATCTTTGTCTCTCCATCAGCTCCTGAAGGGAAAACTTTTTATCTCCAGTTGACCAAACATGACCTTTGCTGTATAAACACTGAACTCTGATGCATTAGGAAACGTATGTTTTGGTCAGCTGTGATCTTTTACCTTCCTGGGTCTGATAGAATGCATTCATTAACTCCATTCTTCTGTTAAGTAATTCCTTAAAACGTTCAATTTATGTTTTAAGTAAGAGGTGTAATCAGTCCTTATACCTAGTTACAGTCAAAAACAAAGAATGCAGCAAACCCTCTCTCATTAGTATTCATACAAAGTGAATTGCTCCTTTCAGTTCTCATTCATTATTATTTAACCGTTAATCCAAAAGTTTATAGGCTCATGTTACGATGATGATTATTTTGTTGGTTGGTGTCCAAAGGGTCATTTTGAAAGAGGCTCATTTCAGAAGGGTTGCAGAGTACGTAGATTTGCAGGAGCATTTAATGTGTTTTGCTTCCAGTCTTTCTCTCACTGGGCAATAAGCCAGGAACTGTCTGAGGTTTGCTTTGTAAGTACTGAATCACTAATGCAAAGGCAGTGAAAGTACATAGCTATCATACCCATCTGTCCAATATTACTACACATGGAACTGACCATATTGAACATATTGAATTAATTCCACTGCAGCGTTGCCCATCAAATTACTTGACTCTTTACATCACCCTTTTTTTGCTCCCTAATGCAAAACATCCATTTTATTTGACAAGCCCTTCTTTGGCTTTGGCCTAAACAGAGAATGGGGATGATCTTGGCTCACTTCACTCTAAATAATCGTTCTTTAATTACACTAGAGGTGGTATCATCTGCAGTAATTACTGAAAAGATGTCAGCTCTCAGATAATGGAGTAAAACATTAATGGAACTGAGCTGGCCCAGACATTCGCTCGTAGAAACCAGCCACTTGTTATGCAGTGGCTTGGCATCGTTCTTAGCACCATGTCACTCCTAGTTAAGGTTTCAGCTGAGTACCTGACTGGGTATCTTTCAGAAGTTCCATATATCATAATGCTTATGTGTACTGTTTTGTTTAAAAATGAACCTTGCTTTTTCTTCAGCAAACAAAATAATTTGTGGCTTTAGATAGATTTTCACAGCTACCTGAGTCAGATCTCTGAGATATCTTCATAAGTACCCAAATCTTTTTGTAGAGGCCCATGACATCTTGAGGTGGGCAGACCATACTGATACATACAGAACTTTTTCAAGCTGATTAGAAGCAGCAGTGAAATCTTTGGTATAATTTGACCTGAAAAGAGTACGCTTCCTGTGGCAGAATTACTAGATTATGCACTTGTAAATGAGAACTATTATCTTATAATTAGACTCAACTTTTTTGCAGATATGGGTGAAATAAATATAGAAGATGATGGGCAGGTAGCACTTCCAGTTTCTTACATGCATGAGAAAGGGGCACCTACTTGAATGTCTAGAGGCTGAAGGATTCTACTGGTAAATTCATTAGTGATAGGTTTTCATTCATTTCAGATTAGTCACATGAAATATCTAAAAGCTATGTATAATTAAAGCAATTGCAATCTGATAATGTGTTTGCTCTCTTATTTATTTATCAATAAATTAGTTGGTTTATCTTATTTATACAATTTTAATCTTGTAATGATGTTTTTATAGTAGAAACCACCACGCAGAAAGCATATACGTTCCAGAGAGGTAGCGTAGAGCTGTATTTCTGAGTTCTGTCAAACTAATACCAGTAGTGCCTGAAATTCAGTCCTGGACAAATTTTCTTCCACTGAGGAAGTTCCCTCAATTAAAATCACAAAATCAAGCTATAGTTTTCCAAGAATTGACCAAAGTTATGACACATTATAATGAGATCTATAAGGGATAAATAAAATGGTATCAAAAAATTACTTGAAGCAACTATGTTTGGAGATGTACAGTTGTGACTTTCTAAATGGGTATCTTTGATTATACAGCTTTTGGCCTTGCTGAAGTTGTGAAATCCTTTGAATCTAAAGGCCCAGTAAAATTATGGTTATATAAATGTGATATACCAACATATAACCTTCCATGGCTTACGTGTATTTAATACTGTGTAGTATTAATTTTCCTTTTTTTTGCAATTATTTTAGCTACTCCTGAGTCCAGCTTTCATATTCAAAGAAAATAGAATCCAAATCTATCAATCTATAACTGACAGTAACAGTGAAGCAACAGCAGTCATTTGTTAACCAGTTAGATAGAAAATCTAATATTATTCCAATTAAAAATAAACCAGATGAGATCTTCAGAAATCACTTCTTATGCATCTCCTCACATATGTTACTTTTCAAATGAAAAAAACTAACATATGTGGAGAGCACTTTGATCCATATGGTATGCTCCCCTTGATATTTTTTCTATTAAAAATCTCTATACTGATAAGTCAGCCTTTTGATTTATATAGTTGCTTTTTCCTCAGTATAGGATATTGAAGGCTGTTTTTCTTTGCTTTCCTGCCTCCTCTTCTTCTTCCTAGATTTATTGCTATTTTCAGTGTCAGGAGGAAGTTTCAAACTATAAATTTTGGGTAAGGAGCAAATGTGATGAATGCTGCCCTTTCTTCCCCAGAACTTGTGGTGAAACCCTAGGTTGTGGTCATCCCGGACGAGGCTTGATGTGAGTTTTCTTCCCTATTAAGGACAGCGACATGCTATAATGCGCAAAATTCAGCAAAGATTTAACTGGTACAATGTGCATTCAGTGGGTGCCAAATCTCTTATTTTCTGAGATTCTCTTTTCAGTTCACCTTTCTTCTGGAAATGAGTCTTTCTTCTGGACCCTTATGAAATACAGAATCTCAAAGGTTTCTTGCTATTCAAAAACTGATTTAATTCCAGTTAAAACTTGATTTTTTAAAAAAGTGTTTTAAAAAAACATTATCAAGCTTAAAAAAATTGTATTTGTTGTTTGGTTGGATTAACAGCTAATACATAATGTAAATGTTGGCTGACAGGAAAATTTATTTGTTAAACAGCATTGGAATGTGGTATTCGATTTTGCAGGAATGAATGTATTCGTTATTTCTTCCTATATGACACTACAGTGCGATCAACATGATTTCACCTGCATGTTGATTACAAGGGGATTTTACACTTCAGTTGGCTGTAGCTCCATCTCTTTGTTTTTGATCGACCTACTTGTACTTTTTCACTTATAAGTGTAAGATACAGCACAGCATATAGCTGCATTTTTTGTCTGCTAAGTCTGATGCTTCCCGTGTTCCCCATTGCCCTAGCATTACTAGTTTTGGAACTGGAAGCAAAAAGAAATGGGAATGTCTGGTTTGACTGTGAGTTTCCCCAGCCCTTTGGCTAGAAGAGTAGCTCATCCATGTGCAGCTTTGTGTGAAATTGATAAGAAGGAGACTTAATCAAAGCGCTCAAAAAAATCTGTTTTACTGGAGGTATCAGAAACGTGTGAGAAAAAGGTTTAAAGAACTCTGCAGTGTCCTTTAATGTTCAGCGTACATTTTCTACCTCAGAAGTGAATCCTGTCTGCATAAGAAAGTCCATTGTTTTTACAAAATTCAGAAGCTTGTCTTACATTTTCGAAGATACTGCACGATACATTTATAAACATGCTTTCACTGGAGAGTTCTACTTATAAATTAATGTCAGGGTGTAGCCTTGGGTTTTGTAAGTAAAGTTCAGGAGACAGCCCTAAGAAAATAAAGCAGCAGACTCATTAATGAAAGAAGTTAAATGAATGATGTGTACTTCCCCCCCCACACCCCCTGAAAAAGGCTACTGGCATCCTACGTGTAATTATTTCCATTTTGTGTCTGGTCTCTAGACATAGCACAAGTCTGCTTCTCTTGTTAGGAATATTCCCACAATGAATATTGTCATGTGCTCCTGTCATATTGTATAGAAATTTATATATATGCATTTTGATTATACCACATTGATTAACATCATTATTAGAATCCTAGAATCATACTGTATTATAGCATACTTAAGTCTGTGTAGGATGCAGCAGCTTTGCCAATAGCATTAAGCCATGTGAAGGACACAAGAAGCATACTTATCGTAATAATAAGTGTTCCAGACACTTCAGTGTAGTAGTATTTCTTTTAGTATAAAACACGAAAAAAGATCTCTAGAAAATTAGGAAACTAAGTGCTAAAGTTATACAGGTACTCGTGCACTGTAGTGTTCAGGGGAAAAAAGATTTCAGTTTCGGGTGCCCTGATGTTCCACTCTTAAGTTCGATACGGTGCATA
>VZTV01063440.1:13070-31442 GCA_013400875.1 Anhinga rufa
GCCCGGCGGCCCCCGCCGCCTCCCGTACGGGGGAGGCCCGGGTTGCGCTCGCAGGCAGAAGCCCCCAGGCTGTCGTGACAGGACGTGAGCGCTCGCTAACAAAAAACACTTATTAGCCGTGGATGGAGGAGCGCGAATGCAGGAGGAGGCTGCCCTTCTAGGTCGGTAAAAGTTCCTTGAAACAGTTTCAGTAATTTCTTTTCTTACTTTAGGCATCCGTTGTCCTGGTCTTTTGTTTTCTTTCTTTCCCCAGAGGTAAAGAACTCACAGTTACCTACTTACGGTTTTTAAGGTGTGATTTGTTACCTTGTTTCGGTAAGCTGAAATGTCATCGTGGCATTTTCAGGCTGCTAAATCTTACCGTCGGAGTTGCTGGAAAAAAAAAATAGGGAAAAGTTCTGTCCCAGCTGTTCCAGCCTTCTCGCTGTTTCAGTAGTACTTCCACCACGATTTTCTCCTGTTCTGTGTTGTGAAACGTTGAATAACTTGAGCCAGTTTCCACGTGCTGTTCTAGTGTATTTAAGTATCTTGAATAAAAGAGAACGCTCATACCATTGTATGCAGGGTCAAATAAAGTTCTAAATATACTTGTTGTCACTGAGGAATGGATCGGACTTGGTGAAAGGAAGACAGATGACTAGGTAATTTGTGAGGGGTTTTTTTCACTTGTAAAAAAGTCTTTTATAAGCCATGTACCGAAATAACACGTTGTAGAGCAGTTGCTCTTCACCCATTTTAAGAATACATATCAGACTTTTAAACTGTTGTTCTGTCATATAGACTAAAACATGCACACCGTCACACTGTTGCATTTGTTTTTTCTTTATGCTAATAAAAGACTGTGTGTTAATAGTACATTCGTAGAAGTTTACATCACGAAGTACTATTTACACTACGTAATAGTAATTGTTTTATTTAGCAGCTAAAATAAATAGTATATTCTGCCTGTTTTAACCATGTTTTTCTTTTGCAGAAATGCAGGAAAAGTGAATTTATGGAATAAAAATCTTTGCATCTGTCCAAGGAAGCAGAATTGGGTCTCTTTTGAAGTTGCCAAGTTGTACATAATATGCCAGTGATATTGGTAATCAAAGAGGTCCTCACCACACAGAATATAAAAATAATAATAGAGTGTTCCAGTCTGTAGAGAATCTGCAGTTGTGAGGTGATGGTTACTGTCTAGTTTGGGAGTAATGGTATCTCAAGGTCTTTGTCCGTACCTGGGGGCGCGTTTAGTACATGTAGTCTGTTGAGTAATAAACATACTCTGTTTTGGCAGTAGTGCTGCTGATGCAGTTTTAGGGTTAACCTGTGTGCTATTTTGTTCTTGTCATTGTGTATGCTCAGCTGTTTGAGCTTATTGCTTAGCTAGGATGGTAGAAAAGGACAAATGGGCATATCATCCAAACGCAGAGGGGTTTTTTGGTTAGTCATTCCTGTCAACCATTTTTTTCTAAGTTGTTATTTACCTGAAGGAACTAAATTTGCTTAAACTCTGAAATTTATTGTTCTTCATGTATTACATGAAGGGAGTTTAAGGATGTTTTTCTATCCAATAATTAAGCAATAACTTGCAGGGTTGTTTTTATGTCATCTGTTTTAATGATTATTGCCCCTCCCCTCCGACTGTAGATTTGGGTGTCATATGTTTATTCTTGTAAAAAACACTGTTTGAAAAGTCAACTACCTTTTTCAAAAAAAGAACAAAACTTTTTTTGCTGATAAGCAAATGCTATGCTTTACCTCTTTAGTATCCTATGTGTTTAGAATTAAAATGTGCTTTGGGAGGCATTTAGCAGTTACAGAACATCTGCAATTTTGAAGACATGGTCATGAGGGATAGAGGAAAGTGCAGAATGATACTTGCTCTAAATTTATGAGTTGAGGCATTCGTCTGTAACCAGAGAAACTCCTGTCCAGTTACGGATGTCAGCTGTTTACATATATTGGATGTGAAATAGTGTGCCATATTTAAAAAAATTACCCCCAATTTTTTTTATTAGTATACTTCATGTGAGAATTCTATTAATAATGCATATTATTTTTATAATGCTACAGCACATGTTGCATCGTACATTTTGAGTATAAGTTTAGTTCGTCCTTACAGCCGTTCCAATGCAATTGGGAAACTGAAAGGTAAAGCGAGGGGTTTTGTTTCTGTGGGCTGGAAGAGTCAAAAGTCACGGGCCAGTGTTCTGTGGCTTTTGGGTTCTGCCAGGTGGCCTGGTGGGAAGCCTTCAGGCAAGGCTTGGCCTGCGGGAGGGTTGCTGGCTTGTTGCTTGTGTCGGGAGGGAACTAGTTCCCTCTCTTGTGCTCCTGAAGGGCCAGATCCTTACCTGTGCTGTCCCAGGGCGATGATGCCACACCCAAGGCCTGTCACTTAGGGCTCTTGTGGCTCAAAGCACGTGGTTTCTGTATACGGTCTGGCCCAAGTGAGGTTTCTTCAGGGATGGTACTTTGCTTACCTGCCATGAGCTCAGCTGAAAGGCCTGTTATCCAGGAGGGTTTTTAACTGTGCTACAGGATCTGTGGAAAACGGGGTGATCTTGTCGAGCTTTAGAACCTGGGAATAGGTTTTTACCCATTAGAAAAAATAAATGAATGTACATACCGTTCCGCCCTGCCCCCCGCAACTGCATCCCCTGTGTCTTTCTGTGTACTTTGTTTTTGATGTAGATTCTTCAGAACTGGGTTTATTTATGTCTCTCTTTCAGCTTGGAAAGTAAAAGTATATTGTGCCTACTGTCAAAACTAAATAAATACAAGATGAAACTTATGCTTGAATTTATTTTTGTGAATTTATGCTTGAGCACTCATCTATGCTTTTTTTTTTTTTCCCCTTTACTCTGGTGTAAGTAAACTGTAGGTACTATACAAGATACATGTTCAATACAAGGACAGAGGAGTTACTAAGGGTATACCCCAAACAGTATTTTGAGATGGTGGAATACAGTCTGTTGACACCTTACCTTTTAAGAGGGGGAAAAAATACATGTAAAATGTATAAGCCTATATTCTAAAACGTTGATCTATTTTCACATAACCGTTAGTTTGTAGTTGGAGCTTACTTGAAGCTTGACAGATACAGTATTGCCACTTAAAGGTGAAAAGCACAGTCAACCTACATTCTAGTAATTGGCACAGGTGAACAGAGGCCTTATTCCTTCCAAAAAAAAGCCATCTCTAGTTTTAGGGAGGGGGGAGGAGAGAAGAGGAGATGTCTTGTTTGCACTCACCTGCTGCTGTTGTTCTCTGTGGCTTCTCAGGGCCCAAAACAAACAATAGAACACAACTGGATTTAGAAACAGTTTGGTTACACAGCCTGTGGCTTGCTGTGCTGGCCTTCCAACATCTGCAGTTCATGCTCCTGTGAGCTTGTTGGTTACAGTTTAAGCCATCTGTTGGACAATGTGCACTTCTGCTGGTAGTGCAAGAAAACTAGTATATTTATGGAGTAATAAAGGTTTTCATAATATTGTACTATAATTAGTGAAAATATCAGAAGTAAAATTTACTCATAGGTTTCGAGGGTCGAGCACTTGTTTGGCTGAAAACATTGGTAATAGTAAGGCATGTTAAAATTTCGTTTTTAAATTGGCAGTGATCTCGCTTCTTGGCCTCAACTGTGGAACAAAATGGGTATAATTTCTTATTTTAATGGGAGAGATTCTTTAAAGGCTGTGTGGGAAGTTAATACCTAGTTGCCATTTGAGTTAGAGAGATTGTAACAGAATAAAAAATATTTGGGGCTAAGCCATAGCAGGGTAAAGCAATGTAAAAATTCTTGGAGAAGTACAGTTGGATGCAACATTATTTTTCTGTAACCGAGATGCATCTTTTTCTACAGATCCCCTCTCTTAATGCCGATGTAGTAGTGTTCCCACTGGGTGTCGCCATTTTACCTGTGTATAGCCAGTCACTGCCTAGTTTCTTGCAGCTACTTGCACATTTCATCAGTATGTAGTGTAATCAGTTCTACTTTTGAAAATAAGCCAGGGCTTTACTTGCTTCCTCCATCCCAGTCTTGTTCTGAAGTAGGTAGTGACTAGGAAGGAACATAAAGCACAACTGATAGTTGAATAATTGTGCACGATAAGTATTTTGTTCATGCAAGGCTATTGCTTCCTGGACAATGCTAGATCCCTTTACACCTTTCAGATGTGAGGAGAATTTATGAGTAAAAGTGGATAACTTTGAAATCTGCTGCGGAATACCTCCTTAATGAATGGAGGGAAACTTGTTTACAAATCACAATAGTTCCTGGTGTTCGGTT
Organism: Anhinga rufa; assembly: GCA_013400875.1. NCBI lineage: Eukaryota > Metazoa > Chordata > Aves > Suliformes > Anhingidae > Anhinga > Anhinga rufa. Next base: position 17,344 of record VZTV01063440.1, read on the forward strand.
TTCAGCCCCCTCAAGACACATACTTAGCATGGATTATAGTGTAATTGGTAGCAAGTTTTCCGTTACTTCCTATCTGTACATCACCATTAGCCACCAGACTACTGGAGATCAATAAAGCAATGACAGTTGCCCATGAAACTGCAAAATTAGAAGAATAAAAATAAATATGCACACATGCGTTCCTCTGGACTTGGCAGGTATGTGTCATTTCCTACCCACAGGGATAATCAGGGGCCAGTTCTGACTGCTGTGAGAACCTAATTAAATAATTTGTGGTTGTAATGGTAAAATTACAATAAATGCATTGTTTATGCAAATACTTTATTTATTTGCCATTTTTCCCATCCCCCACTTCACTCCCTGCCCTCACTTCCAAGCAACAGCAGCATGCAGTAATGGTCGAATTTATTTTTGGTGGTGAGAAACACTGAGAAGTGGTAAGTAAAGTAACTGGGATGATACTTTGGTTAAGGTTTTTACCACGGTTACTCTTCTGATGTAGCTTGTTTCCTGCTTACAGTTCAGTAGTCTTTCCTGGTATGGTAGAACGTAACAGTAATATACAATACAATGCCATAGAGAGTATCAAAGCAGTTAGGAAGACTGTGCTACGTTATACATTTTGTTGCTATCAGCCATTATCTGTCATCTGCGTTTTCTTTATTCTTATTTCCACCATCTGTCTGAGAAGAACCTCTTTTTCACATGGGCTGAATTCCCTTTCAGTTGCTTTTCTCTGGCTTAATCTACATTATTAGTCTGGGCATTTGGCTAAAAGCTCTTGGTATGGTAGCAGCTCCCACTGAGAAACACCTAGAGAGAGAAATAAAACACATGTTTTTGAAAGTTGCCTTTGAAAATTCTTATTTTCTCATCTATGATTAAAAAAAAAAGAAAAAAAAAGCCTTGCTGATTAACAGCATTAAGTGCTGAGGAGGGCTTTCTTGTGAACTGTTTAGTTCTAATTCTGGTATAATTAAATAAGACTAAATAGACTAAAAATGTCTTGAATTCAACCTGTATTTTAATAGGTTTAAAACTCGTTTCCTTGGTTATATATATCAGCCTTACCAAATGAGAAATGGAAACAATCTGCTTTAAGTCTGGTAGAAAATAAACGTGTGGTGTATGATACAAATGGCCTTCTGCTTTTTTGATATCTCTTTTGGGCTGGCAAATGCAAAAACATTTCTGAAAAGTAAAGCAGTCATGATGAAGGCATTAGTGAAGTAGGTGTGGCAAATTAACAATTTTGTCTTATAGTAATATTAAGTATTTAAGTAACAAGAAATTTATCTACTGTTTTCAGAATCTAAAGGGAAGACAGTATATTGACAGCAGAAAAAGTAGCATTAAAAAGCTGAGTAAGTATATTTTTGTTAAGCATACAAGTAAGGGTTAGTACATGACATACAGAATTAAAATGTGTTATTTGGCGCTATTTTTCAGAGGTATAAAAAAAAAAAGGGCTGCTATTCAGGGGAGTTCCTGTGACTTCAGGAAGGTGGGACTCCAGTCTGAGACCCTGTGGCAGACTCACGCTGCCAAAATACCTGACCTGGCTTAGTTCCAGCAAGGGCAATTCAGCCTCCCATCTCTCTGTTTTTTAACAATCGATAGCAATTCAGCTGTGGTGGGATTGAGACAGTCCCTATTTCAAGACATCAGAGACTGAATTTGGTTCAAACAGCTAGGCAGCAGGGAGGCTTTCATGACAGAATCTGGTGTAAAGGGTAAGTAAATTGGAATATTTTAAGTGTAGTGATGGAGGTCCAATTAGAGTAATGTCTGATAATGACACCATGCAGTAGCACATGCAGGTAACTCTGAGAATTGGGTCCAAAATAGGATTCGAGGATTTTCTTCATTGTAATGTTGGTATGAAAGATAAGGAAGCTAGCTAGTACTTAATCTTTTAAACCCTTCATTTCGGAGACTTTTCTCCCCTCATATGTTTCCTTTAGTTCCTGTTGTTCTATTACTATTTAAAAAAATTAATCTGCTACTTCTCAGCCCTTCCCCATTCGTCTGCCCCCAGAGTGTTTATAGTGCTTACGATGTTATTAAACTCTTCCAGGGGAATTTCTAAGCATGAACTCAAGATGTTAATTTACCTTGTTAAAGGACCTCGTTTAATATTTCAAATGTAATTACTTATAATATTTAGGCAGACTTAAAATTTTGACTTGACATGTGTAAAACCTGCTGGTTGATGCAAAATTTATGACACAGATAAAAAAGGAAGTCTTTGCTCTTACTGATTTGGAAGCAGGTGATCTGAAAATTGTCCGGCTGCTTGCTGTTTGGATTTGTTAGTCCCCATTGAAGCTAATGTGTGTAACTAAGGTCACCTCAGTAGCCCTGTGGTTTTTTAAAGGTAGTGGTGAACTGAGAGATGTGCTGACCTTGCTGGGGTTTGGAGGTTTGGAAGCAGTAGGTCTTGGCGTAGGGTCTGGCTAAGGCAGGGATGAGATACACAGCACCTCTACAGCCGCTGCTGTTCCCTGGAGTTTCTATATACCTTCCCTCACACAGTAAAAAGCAGAAAAAAAATCCAGCAAGGTATGCAACAAGCCAGTGGCTGGGAGAGCTGTGCCTGAGCAGTACCCTAAGTGGCTTTGCTGCAAAGAGCTCTGCGGAGACAGTGGAAGGGGCAATCTTACTTTTCCATTCATTCATGGGTTTTTGTTCACCACGCTTATTCGTGCTGAGAAATTTCATTGGCCTGGGTTTCACTTGTTATCTTTTAGGATCAAGCTGATAATTTCACCAGTGTGACTCTTCCAGAACATTATGCAATCCGTGTGCAGTTGTCCTCTGTGTCAAGATGAGCCTGTGCTGTTGGTAGACTGTTGGATTCTACTTTTTTAATCTCTGCAGTACAGCTATAATAAAATAGCGACTAAAGGTTTTTCTTTGTATTCTGTTACTGTATGTGGTTAGCTCAAATTTCAGAAGATCCTCTTCTGGTCCCTGCTTATCTTCTTCCAGTCCTTGATTTTTGGACATCTTTTTCTTCCTTACTATATCTTCATCTGTTTTTCCTTTGTTTCATTCTTGTCTCCGCCTTTTGCCAGTGCCATTTATCAGTTATGTGGAGATCTTTGGTTTTAATCTTTCTTTGGTTATTTGTTCAGCCAGCTTGCTTCGTATGCCACTTTGATCACCCTTCATATGCGTTAAACCAGGAGCCATATGTGCAGTCATGCAGATTGTGAAAGAGCCCTCTATGAGGCTTGAGCTGTAAGCGGGGCTGCTGGTTCCTTTCCTCTCCAGCAGTTCCCTACACCAGTGGATTCCACTGCGCAACCATCCGCAGTAGAGAGCACAACAGGTGGGCTGCAAAAGCAATGGGATTTTATAATTTAATGCCTAGAAACTTATTTTTAAGTTTCTCTTTCAGATAAGCATTTTTGCTGTGAAGAGTCACAAAGATGGAATTTAAATAAAATCATTCTGGGTATTATTGAAGGAAAAAGAGTGCTACCCTATCAGTTGAACTGGGACCTGTATCTTCTAATAAGTTCTTCCAAACTCCTTTTGTTCTTTAGTTAGGAAAGTCCACATGATCAATTAACAGGAAGATCAGTACTGTTCAGAAATTTTACTGACTTTTTTTATGGTTGAATTTTACATGTTTTAAAATGATTGTGTATTTGCCTCCCAAAAATAATTAAACCAATGTTTTGCCAATTGAAACATAAATAAAAACAACATGAAGAAAAATAGTAATTTAGAGTGGTTTGGTCTGTAAAAACGTGTTTCCTGTTGTATATTGCCCTTTCTCAAAGGGCAGTTGTGCTTGGTTTTGTTTCTGCAAAGATGGACGGGTGAGTGTAAAATAGGTTTGATTTTCTTTGCTTTACTACTGGCTCTAGGAACAGAGAAGTTATAATGTTGTTAAAATCCCCCCAAATCTTTGAGGCTGCACAATGTTTTCTTGACTATATAAAAAAAAATTGAAATTTCACCCAAATAATTGTTTATTTCATAATAAAAGTACCTGGAAACCTACTCAGTGGTCTGATGTGTGCTGTGAGCAACATATGAGAAAATAGCATTTGGTTCTGAAACCAGTGCTCTTGTTATCTTGCAAGTGCTGGTGAGGAGGCACAGGGCTGTTGTGCCTGAGCAGGGCATTTAAACGAGGGTTGTAATGAATTCCCACTCTGGAGACTGGTGGAGTCATGGGGGATTTATTTGACGTACTTTGAAGTCTTTGTACAAGGTTTGGGTAAGTTGGGGGAGAGTAGTCAGTGTAAGGTGACAGGTGTATTTACATGAACAATACATGCACCAAAGGTTTCCCTTGGGTGAGAATTTGCCTTGCAGCTTCCCTAGGGATTTTGCAGTATGCCCTCGCACTCAACACTGGTATGCTTCAAGCCGTTTCCCCTAATAGGGATACAAAATCCTCAGGCCATTCAATCTCTGCATGAGCAGTATGTGCCTGGAACTGGCCAGTGGTGCACACTTTGTTGCTGGTAAAGATCTGATGTGCATTTGTGGTCCTGGGAGCATATTGGATTGCAGCAAATTAAACCCTGGATATTCTCTGTGCCATGGCAGGTGGTGATGTAGAGGCACCCTGACAGGCGTGGTTGCCCAGCACAGTCAGGGTAGCCTTCCTAGCTTGTAGATAGGACCTTTCCACGCTTCAGGTACAGAAACTAAACTTTAGCACTAGTCCTTCAATTTTGATAATTGATGTTGTGAAATGCTGCGTGCATTTGAGAAGTGAGTAATAGAGCTGAGTTTCTGTGGGGATGGGCTGCTGAGTCTGACTTCTTAGGAAGTCAGAAGATCTAAAGGTGCATTGGCCTTTCAGATACTGCAAATAACCGGGACTTGTGGGGGAGGTAAGTGGAGTAGGAAATTGGTGTGGGTATGAGCAGACATGTCCAGACTCTGAATGCATATAGTCTCATGGCACTTCTCTCTGCACTGGCCTCTATCTTTTATGTCTGGTCCCTGAGCAGAAAGTAATAAATCGGAAAGGACTGCAAAATGTTTCTGGTGCACTGAGAAGAATCGGATTCTGCTGAGCTTGGTCCCACTGCCTTCATCGGGTGCTCTGTTTCCTCCCAAACTAACTCCACAAACAGCCCTGGACAGGGGAGAGAGCAAGGAAGTGGTGGTCTATGATCTGTGGTGCTGTTGGTCACTGCCTGGAGCTAACACCCTGCCCAAATCCTGTCCTGGGCGTGGGAAGGTCCCCATGCTCCAGGGATCCAAATCCAGAAAGGACTTCGCTTGGCCTGTTGTGGCGAGAGAAGGGAGAATAAGTGTTTCACTCTAGTGGGCCATATTTTTATCCTGACTCTGAAAGCTTTTTTGTTCTTGGCACAAAATCTTCCTGTACTTATGAGAAGTTTTGGGCCACCTCGTCTGAGTCTGATGGAGTCATGTAACTGCCACAAAGGAGATGCGAGGAGCCTGCTCCATCAGCAGAGATAAAGGGGCTAAGATGAGACTAAAGCATGTTTTGCCTGGGTGTACCTCATACCATGAGGCTGATGCACCTTGCTTCAGACAGAAGAAACTCAGGAGGAAAGGTTTAAAATGATAGGAGTGGGAAAAGAAGAACTGAGGATTATCCAGTTAATAATTTCTGCTATGCCCATTTTCCTAGCCGTACACGTCCTGCGAATGTGTAACAGTGTAAGCGATGCTAATTGTTTTCTATTTAAAAAATGGTTTATGATCAGTTACCTTTAATGAAAGTTGGTTTCATTGACTGACTTATTTTTGTATTAAATGACTCTGGAAGATAGAAGTTGAGGGAATTAAATCTTTATCCCTTTTATAGCAGCTCTAAATTATAGATGAGTTCTACTGTACTCCTCCAAACTTGTCATCTGGCTCTACTTCTGAAACTGTTTCCTTGCACTGTTTTATGGCATCCAAAATATTATGGTTTTCCTGTAACGAACTGTGCTAGCAGAAGCATTATGAGAACTGATAAAACAATTTTCTCTTTTTTTTTGAAACTTATTTGTTAAATACGGCCTGTGAAGCAAACTGTGGTGAGAAGCACTTGTGCATCATTTGGATATTGCCTGGGTGGTGAGATGCTGATCATTTGTGGTAATTGCCTTCTTTCATAACTCTTGCAAGGGGAATAGAGAATTCAGTTTCCTGAACAGCTCAGTATGATCATACTGTTCTCTAAATTAGTATTTCTTGGAGATGGTAGCGCTCTCCCCTTCCTGTCTGAAATTATGTCACTGTATTTGTTGTATTCAACAAATACATGAATATATGTACACACATGAATATATATATGCATTGAATGTATATTCATATATGTTCGGTTGCACAGGGGACATAGTAAGAGGGTTGTTAATTCATAGATCAGTATATAATGTAAGGAGTAGTAAAGAGCTGTGCAGTTCTCATGAAAAAATGTTATGAACGCAAGCTGTTATTGTTTACCGGAGTATAACAGCCAAAATGGAAATATACCTTCTGAGATTCCTGTTTGACTGTAGGCCACAGCAGGAAGGTGAGGTTGAGTGATGCAGAAAAATCAACAGTGATAAATAACAATTAGAGAAGGAAGCTTTTCAGAATGAGATTTGTCAAAACCTGTTTTAGGGAATGATTGAAACAAACATCTCGTGGCAATTTACTCTTGGCCCTGCTTTCATGTGTAGTTGTAGGCTAGGTAAGGGAATGAATGATGGTGAAGGTGAAAAGGTTACAAAGCAAGGAGGTTACTGCCATTTAAGAAGGCAGATGATAGAGAAGGAAGGAAAAAAGAGCCAAGGGTTAAAACTGGAGGAGGAGGAGGATGGACAGTAAAACTGGCAAGTGGCAGAAGTACGTGCACTTCAAGCAGCAGCAGTTGCAAATGGGAAAGTAGGAAGCATGTAGTGATGCAACTGAGATCATGAAGACAAAGAAGGGTGATGCTTTGTTGCCTTGTAGGACTGACTAGCACCTTGAGGAAAGAAGAAAGTAAGCAGGACGGAGAAATCATAGATTGTGATTGCAAAAATTCTTGCAGAAACCCAGGTGGGAGAGGAAGAACAGCTGTGAGCAATGGAAGGGGGCAGTCCTTGAGGGAGCCAGAATGGGTACAAGGGTGCCTGCATACAAAGGAGAATAGGGTTGGGAGTAGCAAAGGAGTCGGAGATCTTGAGAACATGGTTTGAAACTGCCAGGGTGTGGTGAGGGCTGGCAGCTCCCTGGGGGCTGCGGGGATACCCCACGGGGCTGGCAGCCAGGAGCAGGCAGCCTGGGGCACCGGGGCAGTCCTGGGCATTGGGCACCTCCCTGGGGATGGGGCTGAGGCTGGGATGGGACATCTGCCTGTGGGTGGGGGTCAGGATCAGACACAGCCTTGTGATGGCTGGGCAGGGCCATGGTGATGCGCATTGCTATAGACAGTTGTTAGAGAGTAAAGTGAGGAAGGCAAGATGTGTTATTTGTGACTGTAAAGATTTTGCTCGATACATGAAGTCAATTAAGTGTCATAAACATCCATAGGTTTTGTTATTACTCTGTTGTATTTGTCAATGTATACTGCTGTCTTCAAATATTGTTTAAAAGTGGTAAGAATGTGTAAACAATTAAAAATGCAAGATAAAAATATAGTGGTAAGGTTTGTAGCTTCAGAAGCTATATACTGATCTTGCTCACCTTATTTATCAAAAGCTGTGTCATACCACTGCATATGATGCATTAATGGTTCAGCAATATAGGAAGAGAAAATAGTTTTCTGCCTAGTATTTTCTCTTACTTTTTGGTAAATAATAATATTTCACAATTATGATAAAACATGCTGCATGTCATCTGGAAATAAGGAAATTGTTTGAGCTTTGGTGTTAAATGTTACTCTTACTCTCTAGTCATTGCATTAATACATCTCCCAGAATGCTCTTGCTCTAGCAAATTTCCCTAAATGTGGTGCTTGGAAGCTGGTCATGCATTTACGTGCAGTGTGAAATTGAAGATATTTCTTTGGGCATAATTTTACTCAGAAATGTTCTAACATCGTTAATAATGTATAAGTGTAACAGACTTACATTAAAAGCAAGCCATAGACTAGGTCACTTCTAATCTGCACAGTAATTCCTACATGGCAATTAGTGTTACAATAAGTATGTAAAAATGGGGGGGAGGGACATACATGTACTGAATTTTTGGAGGCTAGATAACCTTTTGATTGATGACACGGCCCAGTTCAATTCAAGTTGCTTACTCTGGCATGGTATTAAAAATTGGTTTTCTGTACTAAAGCTCACACTATTGCTGTAAGAGAGAAGAAGGGGTAATGGATAATAGGTAGTGGAAAACCATAAGAAAAATTTCTCACTTTAGACAAGGCCATTTTAGGTAATTGTGATCGCTCGGCATTGTAAATGTGACCATCTCTCTCAGGGTCACTTTGGGCAACTTCTACTGTGTATGAACAGACTCTGTAAGTGGGACGTGCATCTGAAGAGTACAAAGCTATTGTTTATTGGTTAGCAAACATAAAAGACAGGTAGGATTTAATGAGCTCCTAGGCTAGGCATCGGTGTGCATCCTGTCCCAAGCAGGACACCTGAAGAGACTTTGCTGGCCAGGCAGCTGTGAATGAGGTGGAGGAGGACCACCCGTCACTTCTCCCTGAAACACGTCTTCATTGCTGCACTGTCTGCTGCCTGCTTACTTTTCTTTGGGATTTGATGCCTTTCCACATTGATGTTTTTCCTCTTGAATTCTTAAGCCGGTAACAATTCCAGTGTCACCAGTCCTACTTTTGTTTGCGGTTTTACCTTTCTGATCTTGCACAGCTCAGCTATACTCTGCGCTTTCTCTGAGGTCTTTCTCACAGCTTGGCAATTTCCTTAGAAGTAAGCCTGAGGCATGGTGATGCTGCTGTGCTGTGTCAGAACTAGACCTCAGGCCGCAGCAAGCTGACCCCTCCAGAGGCAGGTCACACAGCAGAAATGTTAAACGCTTAGGTCACATGTTATTAGACATCAGATGAGGAACTTAAATGGAATTAATTATTCTTGAAATTGTAAGTGCCACGGTTGATGATTTAGGAGTCTTGTACAGCTTTAATGCTTTTTAAATAATCTGCAAAAACTTATTTTAATGCTGAACACTTGCTTTGTGGCAGCGCTTCTGTTACAACTATTTGAGATGTTAATGTGTTATGAGAAATGCAGTCTGAACAGGCAGCAAACACCACTCCTTGCCTTAAATACTCAGTTTACATCTCCTACAAGTCTTCCGTAAGACTTTCTGGATACACAGCCTGCCATTTTCCTTTCTTCTGTTCTAGGTAATGGGCCCCATCATGATCGAAGTTGTGTTTACAATCAGAGCAACCTAGTAGATGGAGTTTACTGCCTCCCAATAGCACACTGGATTGAAGTCTCTGGACATACTGATGAGATGAAGCATACAACTGACTTCTATTTTAATATTGCAGGACATCAAGCTATCCATTACTCGAGGTAAAAGAAAAGTGCAGGGCTTGTCTGGTGTCAAGTATTCAAACAGAAAATCTGTATCAACATGATGTCAGCAAACTTTGAATTTGAAGTGGTAAATGGCAGTATGTATGTAACTGTAAAGCTTAATAAAGTTTCAACACCTCTTGGTAATTAAATGTCACTTGGTAATAAAAAGGAGAGATTCTGAGGTCAAGGATACCTGCAACCTGTACAGGTATGTTAAACTGCATCACATCTGAAAATGACTGTCGGTAATTTATGGATGAATTTATGAGGAACTGTCATTTTCAAGTGCCTGTCCACATACAGGTGTAAATATGCATGTATGTAATGTGTTTGGTTTGGGATTATTTTGCTGCAGAACATCATCTGGGGAAACAAAAAGAATATATTCCATCACCAGAACTTTAGGGCATCACGTTATCATTCATGTGTGGCAGCAACTGCAATTAGTGACAGCTATTATCTGACTTCTGCTTCTGTGTATGCAAGCCCTTAAAAAAAAAACAACGCTAAAACTTAGGGAAGTCTTAAACTGTTTGTGCTTCCCTAGTGTTCACTTGAGTCCAGCCGATTCCCACAGACTATTGGGTCTAGAAGACCCCTGTGAGCTTGGGCTCCTGTAACAGTATAGCTCATCTTTGAAGTACTGGATTCAAGAAGTACTGCTAGAACTGCTGCTGCTGTTTGAGGGAAAGGAGACTGAGAAGATGCAGGGACCTCCAGACCTTGCACTGAGAGTCTGAAGTGCCTCTTTGCTGCCTCACTAGTGAAGCATCCTGGCCTGAATTAGGAGCCAGTAAGGCTTAAAGAGATGGCAGCACCCACCCTTTAGGGCTGCAGATAAAGCACAGGTTGTGTTTAGAGCAGCAGCCTTAGCACTGGTGGTTAACAAAGTGACAGTGAGGAATTTGGGACCATTTGTAACTTTTTCCTCCTCTCCAGTTGTGGATGTGACAGCAAGTTTGTTGATCGATAACGATTGCATGAATGCTGGCAGCCCTGATGTGCCCTGTGCAGCTGGTGTTGGTTACAGAATAGGCAATGATCCCAGAGAGATACGTATTTTTTTAAGAAATCAAACTGCCTTGTACTTTCATTAGGCCTTGGCATTGCTTTGCGTGAATTTCTCCATTTCAACTACTCCAACCTCGTGGTCTTGTCTCCTTTTTCTACTTTTTTCTCTCTACCCTCACACAGTGTAGGAAGCAGAATTGTCTTTTTCTCATCAGAGTTGCAGTGTGTGAGGGAAAGATTTCCTTCCCTTAGTATCTCTTGGAATAGTACGGATTCATAAACACTGTTAGGCATATGTAGGTATTCGTGTGGCTTGGTACGTTTTCCCAGAGACTTCCTCAAGCTATATAATACGCCTGACAGACTATGCTGTTATCTGTATCTTAAGCATCTGTTTCCAGCACCCTATCAGAGAAAAGATCATGTTTATTCCAAAGCACAGACTTGTCAATCCCAAATAATCTTTGCTTGGCAGAGGAAGTTTGTGAGAAAGAAGAACAGCTATCAAAAAGCAAATATCTAAGCACCAAAGGCTAACTTATCTTCCTTTCCAGAGGCAGCAGTGATCCATTTAATACTGCCTTATCTGCATGACTATATGTTTCCAAGATGAGGTAAAAAGCTGCAGATGCCATTAAAGAATATTTGGAGAAAATTTTCTGAGTTGTGTAGTCTTTTCCAGGTGAGGATCTCCTCCTCCGCTCCCCGCTCACACATACACGCCTTCATTGCAAGGCAACCTTATATGTACATCTTCAGTAAGTAATTCTTATCTCATTTCTTTGAGCTATATTAAGTAAGCATACCCCATAACAGTCCTGTCGCATAATTATTTTTAATACTTTGAAGATATGCAGCCTTAAATGACTTTTTAATTATTAGCAGTTGGGGGCGGATTCACCATTCTGCTGGTTATAACAAAGCAGCCCAAAAATACTGGCTAATTAAGATTTTATTTTTTTTTGGCAGAACAGCTGGAGTGAGCTGATGAAAATGCCTTTATTTTTTGTAATGGATTTATTGATTCAGAAGAGTACTATGGAGATTAATATCACCAAAAAGAAAAAACCCCCCAAAAAACCCCAAAAAGAAGCAAAGAGCCAGTCCCTCTGCCTGTACAGTTAAAAGCTCAGTGTATGATAGGATCGTAGTTATCTGGCTAAGTTTTCTTTTTCCACGCTATAATGGAGGCAGCAGTACTGCAGGGAGCTTTATGAGCACAACTTCTGCACCCTGTCACCAGCTGTAGGATCTTTACAGAACAGTGGTGGCTGGAAAGAAGTGATTTATCAGTGAAAACTTTTGACATGAGCCCCTTCTCTACGTTCCTCCACTTACTAGGATTGCCATGCGCAAATTAGCTGGAGAGGAAAGTTTATCTCTGTCAAAATGGCCTCCTATGTGAGCCTTCAGACTGATTTTACTTGTTGTCTGTCTAATCACAACAATTAGAAACAGTTGCTCTGAGCTTTGCTACCACCTTGCTTCTTCACAAAATGTGCTTAAACTTTAAATAGGCTGCAGCAGGATGAGAAGAGCCTGCTTCCTGCTGCTGCCTAAAATCATTCGGAATCATGCTGAGGCTGATGGCAATGCTCTGAGGAATCAGATTTTTCTTATTCAGTATAAATGTATTTGCTCATAAATCAGTGAATTTATGTTTAAACTTATATTTAGAGAACTCACTTTGTGTTGGTCATTCAAGTTGGCGAGCGTATGATGCATTTTTTAAGCATAGCAGGATTTGAATGATTTTTTTTTTAAGTGTGATATGGAGTTTGCCCACACCTACAGAGCCATGACTGATACCTCCGTGGCGTTAGTGTTCACTTGTTTTGGACATGTAATGACGCATATCACCAAAATCTGATTCAGGAAGAGGTAACAGTCCTTTTATCTTTCGTGTTAGGTATTACTGCAATAAGATGCCTTTCATATTACAGGAGAGTTCACTTAGGACACAGTAATTTTCCAAAGCAAATTAAATTTATTGTAATCTTTTCTGGGAGAAGATGACTTCAGAAAATTTGTAAATCTGCAGCATGTTAGCTCTGTTTCAGTTCTATCTGTGAAAGGTGGAACTTCCTAATTCATAGGTGTTATATACCTTATTATTTATATAAAAAGCTCTGCAATTCTTAGAAGAAAGGCATTGCATAAGAGCAAGAGAGGGAGTGACACCTGAAATTACAAAATCTTTAAATAATATGTTGGAGACATTGATGCTTGATGGCAGAATTAGGTGCTATGGGAATGAATATCACCAAGAGGAAAAACTATCTTGTTACATTTTTCTATTTTCAGACTAATTTTAGGTTCCCGAATCCACCCCTGATAAGTAGTAAGTTCTCATAGTTTTTGTCTACTCATTTGAATATGATGTATATATGACCCACCTCTTCATTTTAGGACATATATTTTGATGCCATCTGTGGTGTCTAATTTTTAATAATACATGTTTCAAATTTACTGTCTTCATAACTAATTTTAGTCGTTGTGTGTGTGCTTTTTGTGGGTGATATCTCCTAAATCTGATGAAGAAAAATATTTTTTACATGCTTTGCAAAGAGAATACAGCTAAACTAGATTCTATAACTGAATTTCTCAGACAACAATGATAGCTAATCTTTAACTCAAGTGTTGTTATGGCTGCTAAACATTTTAGAGAAAAATGCACAATCAACTTCAAATGTAAAAGAATGTAAAGGGGGAGTCACTACATGAGAGCAGCCGTGGGTGTTGACAATAATTTTTTGAGGGTACAGGTTTTTTGCACTTAAATATTAAAGCCATTAAATATTAATCTTTCATGTTTATGGAGCGAGTGGGATGTTTCCGTAACTGGATATAATCCAAGAAACTGTAAACTTTTAGTAAAGTGTTACAAGTGTTGATGATCCTTGTGGGTCCCTTCCAACTCAGGATAATCTACGATTCTATGATTCTGCCAATGAGCACTGAGTTTCCTTTTGTCTGTAGTAATTCTCCTGTGAAGAAAATTTGCATTTACTTGATTGACATGCCTCTTTAATTGGGGTGGAAAACCATCTGGTTGGGTATATTTTTGCCTGAGAATCACTGGAGAAGGGAAGTAGTGTAGCTTCTGTTAACTTATTTTGGTCATGCGAGGTGCAGTTATTGCTGTTTGAATGTTAGAACACTGCTGGGATTCATGAATGTAAAGATATACTTAAAGACATCTGTGGTAGGACTCGGCTTGAGATTAAGACCACTAAATACATGTATCTGTATTTACAGCAATTCAACTCACAGGTAACTAGATGTCTACTTTAGAGTGAAAGGAAGAACTGAATTGGTCTCCAAACTCCACTGATGATGCTGATGAGATCTCTATTGATTTATAATGAGACTTAAACACCCTGTCTGGTTGCTTGAATATTGATGTCTAGTGTCATTTGAGATGCTCTGGAGTTTACTGTCTGGCTCCCTGCTGCTGCACTACAGGAACATGGTTTCTTGTAGCTCTTTGGCCATACCAGATGTTCCAGATGCTATGGGACACCTCAGATGTCAGTGGGAGGCTGTCCTTAGGCAATGCATTGAGCATTGCTGTGCCTGAAGACACCCGTTTGTAGATAACCACAGTCATTCATCTTGATCTTGAAT
>VZTV01063442.1:0-10408 GCA_013400875.1 Anhinga rufa
TGCTTATCCACCCAGGTAGTCCATAGGGACTTGTCTGAGGCGTCTTGACTGTCACTGTGGGAAAGATTCTCTTCCTTGTTTTGTTCGTGCTTTTCTTGTCCTGTAAATGAGCTGAAGCCTGTAGTGTTCCTGGCTTTCAGTCCTGCACCTGTGCTTGCTAAACTTACTTGCTAAGAAATACAGTGACGTATAGTTTAGTTCTGGTGTAACTGAACTGTGGAGCTTCTCTACAAAATCATATTAGATAAAAAGGGATTTCACTGATAATTGGTAAATATTTTCATTATTCAGTTATAGTTAATTGTCCATGTGTTTGGAGTCCAACTTTCCATTTATTTCATGAAGAGACTTTTTTAAAGGATAGAAATTGCCCATTCTTTAAAGATCATCTTCAGATCTGTTGCTGAAGTGATTTTTACTGTAGTTAGAATGATTTTTAGTCAATCATTGTACTAAGAAATTCTGAGTATTATCTTAAGTGGAAATTTAAAGGATTTAAAGAAGCAACTTCCCTGCCCTCCAGAAGCATAATGTGAAGCTGCTCAGCACTTACTGTAGAAGCTTGTGCTTCTTTTGCAAAAATGGGATCTTCTAGCAATGAAGCATTTTTACAAGTTGAGACTGGTTTCTCTGAGATGTGAGTGCAGTGGACCAGGTGCTGTCATTTGGCTCTGCCAGCAGCAGCTCTGCTGTATCCCCATGGTAGAAATTTGGTGGCACGTGGAAGCACAGCTGGTGCCACATTACAGGTATCACACACCCGTGGAAGAGGAGGTCAGCAGGAGGTAGTTCTTTGTCCTACTTCCACAGCTTCCTGAAGGAGGCTGTGCCTTATTAAAGGTTAATTGTTTGTTCTTTAAGCACTATTACCAGAGAGGATCTTGGCTGGTAGTCAGCTAGGGCCATACCAGGGTAGGCTGTGTGGACACTTTCAGAGAGAAACATGGTCCTTTGAACAAAATTGCTAAGTACTGTGGGAAATCTTGTGTCTCACGTAGTTAGCCAAAGAACATATTTTAGAATGCATTATTCTTTTGTTTGCCCTAATCAAAGTCTTAGCTCTGTTGAAATTGGAGACAAAACCTGGGAGGTAAGAGTGGAATGGGGTGATTACAGGACAAAAAGTTTTTGTATGACCTTTAAGGTAATGCTAAAAATCTGATGCTATGAAAGGGATGGTTTGAAAGAGAGTTAGAACAAGGATTACAGAAAGGAAGTGAACCAGCAGGGCAAACAACCTCCAGCCTTTCCTGTCTGCTGGTGTTGGATAGTGCTGAAGAAGAGACAATTAGAGGTTGTGACAAGAGGACACGGCTTGTGCAGAGAGGGAAGCAGGAACCTGGGGAGTATAGAGGAAGACATCACAGCTGATACAGTCTGAAAAGTTGGGATAGTTAAATACAGTAGTAGAGATTGCTAATGTAAACTTAATCAAGTTAAACAGTGCTTTACTACATGTTTATGTAGGCGTTGGCTAATAAATTTTCACAGTGCTGTTTTAGGAGTGCTAAATGAATTTTGTGACAGTATGAGTATATGGTATTCCTCATGTTTCTGTGGGGATTTTTCATGATGTTTGGGACTTCTCTTGTTTGTGTCTGTGCATTTTTGATTTGTTGCTGTTTTGAGAAAGAAAGTCCGGGAGGAGGGGGCAAGGAGATAAGTTTGAACAAAAACCAGAGTTCTTGAGCATAAAAAAAGTTGGCAGTATGCCTTATACTTCTTAGTAGTCACTGTCTATTGAGGTGAGTCACTAAATAATTCTCCAGGTTTCCAGGCTGCAACAGTATCCTAATTATAATGTGACTAGGACTGAAAAATCTGGTTACCCGTCAGATCACTGTGAAGAGAAAAATCTTCTTGTGAATGTCTCCTTGTTTATGTGGAATTTCAGCTTTCACTATGAGAAGCTGTGCATGGAAACCAAGGCTGATGGTGCATGTGTATCTCATGTCATGTGACCACAGCAATAGCTTCAGCACCTACCTCTTGCTATTCTTTCTTCCCTCTCTTGTGTGTCCTTAGTGACATCCTCACTGCCGTTTCCTCAGGTCCTCCTTTCATTTCCAGACACCTTCACAATGCTATTTGCAGCTCAGCCTTGCGACTATATGCCCAGCTCTTGCATGTCACATGTAATATACTTCATTTCCCTTGTAGTGACTTGAGAGATGTATTATTTTTGAAACCTCACTACTGTCAAACTGTTTGAAATTAACTCTGAGTTGTCGAAGGGGGAGATGAATGATCGACAGCCTGTTCAGATGGTGAAGCTGACATACTGATAGCTTTGTTCTCCAAACAGAAATACAGAAACTGTTGTGCTGTGCTCTCTGCTTGGGGACTCGGGGACTGTTGCACCTTTGCTGATGCTCATGGCTTGTTACATGTTCTTCCTGTCAGGTTCTCCATCCCACTTGGTTTAGTTTTAAAAATCCCTA
Source organism: Anhinga rufa (assembly GCA_013400875.1). Lineage (NCBI taxonomy): Eukaryota > Metazoa > Chordata > Aves > Suliformes > Anhingidae > Anhinga > Anhinga rufa. The sequence goes on from VZTV01063442.1 coordinate 2,442, forward strand.
GATTTCTGTGGCTTTGTTCCAGGACAAAAGTGGACTATGGAAGAGATCTGAGCAGGTGCAAAAGTAAACTTGTGAGGTACCATTCAAGAAGGAATTATACTCACATAAATCAGGGGACCATTGAGAGAGGTTGAGTAAAAACACAGGAGGAGTGGGGTGGAAATCATGTGTGAAAGGTGGGGAGGGAAGGAGATGATGGCATAAAGGATGAATTTCAAGTTTAAAGAGTGGAGGAAAGTATTTAGGCCTTTTTAGTTGCTGCTGAATAATGAATTACACAGTGATGACTCTCTCAGAGTTTATTACTTTGCTCTGAAGTAAATGAGGCACAAAGTTACTCCCTTCTGAAGTTTTCTGTGCTCTTCCTCTGCTCGTTTTCTCCTCTTAAAGCCTGCTGTCTTTCTAGGCTTGCTGTGTCACTTCTCCTCCCCAGTGTTGCAATGCTGAGTGCTAATGATTCTGTCTCCCTCCACTTTCTGTCCTGAGCTCTTTTTGGTGTTCATCTTCTTCATACTGCAGCATTTCTGCTCAGTTAACTTCCTTTGCCTCTCCATCTTTTCATCACATATCCTTACCCTCATTCTTTCTACAGGAGCATACCACATTATTTCACTCTTTTGGTCTTTGTGTTCTCTTTCTCACTTAAGTGCTCTCAGCCCTTCGAGATAAAACACATCTTATTCAAAACCCCCAAGTTAGAGGCAGACACTTCCTCTCGAGATCAGAGTTCATGGTAGTTCCTGCAAACCGTTCCTCCCAGGGAGGAACAGAAATAACCCTGTACTGAGTTCCTCCAAAGAGGCTGTTCTTGTTCACAGAGCAGTTTATCCAATGTCTCAGCCTCCCTCCTTGCATGTTACGTTTTTCTGCAGGGCCTGCTTGGTAGCTTAATAGCCAGCAGAGCCCTAGGCTGTATGCATGCATAGCCAATTTATAGCTCTTTTCAGTTTTCTTTTCTGAAGGTTTGCAGCCTTGCTGTGCGGAGGGCTTCCAGCAAGCAGAAATAGCTGTAGCTCCATCTCAAATGCTGCTGTACGGTCTTCATACCTTCACAGGAAAATGCCATCCGGAGGAGTACTCCCACCACTCCCATCGTTACAGAGAGTGCATCATCTCTTTCTGCCCATATGAGGGAAGGCATGAGGTGTTGTTCCCCGCCCCCGCAAGGGTTTCAATTTTAAGTAGCGGCAGCAAAATTGTTGCTCAAACATCAACCTCTATGACTAGCCAGGACCCCACAGAACTCTTTATCTTGCTAATTTTCCTGACTCTTATTGCAAGAAACTTTTATAATGAACGTAAGAGTACATTTATATGTTGTTTATTCTGTTTCTAATGAAGTTGAGATTTTTAGGTAGACTAAGTAAGTTTTTAACATCCCATCCTCATCCTGTAGTGATGGTAGATAGGAGTGTCCTGTTCCCCTGACTGATGCAGAAAAATGCTTGAAGAATACACAATATTTTTTACTGGTCTTCCTTTTTCTTCTTCTTCTCCACCCCCCTTCTTTTTCATTTNTTTTTCTTCTTCTTCCCCCCCCCCCTTCTTTTTCATTTGTAATTTAATTCAAAAATGTAGGGTTAGTTAGTGACTTCAGGAGGCTTTTTTTAAATTTTAGTTTGTGAACTGTCTGTCTGACAGGCCATCTGTTTCCCACTCCCTCTTAAGAATGCTGACTTCGGGTGCATCCTCTCTAGTTTCTCTGCTGGAAGACAGACTTTTAATATTAAGAATGAGTTTCTAGATATGATGACCTGAAATGTCCATGTATTAAGAGTCATCAGTTTGACTAATGGCACACTATGGCTACAGATCATCCTAAGCACCTCTTCAAAGTGTCATTTTTCCAGCTCAGTTGATTTCTGACATATCTCACTTTATCAGCCATTGAAGTGGAAATTTCATCACTCTTTTATGCCTTTTGAGTTTTTCTTAGTATTTGTTTGTAATAAGTTTTATGGGTGATTAGTTGTGTGAATCGTGAGTATTTTTTGTGGACAGGAGATTTTCTTAATTTCTGCATATTGCACTTAGGCTTTTTAATCTACTTGTTACATATATCAGCTGAATTTACTTTGTTCTTTTGCTATTAAGAAGCATGCAAGTACTATACCTAGTGCAAATTGTAACTAATGTAATATTTACATTAGTAAACAATTAGAGATTAAAAGGAAATTATTATTAAATTAAAATAATGACACTTGCAGTAATGTATCTGTTCAGCAGCAGTACTTAGACATTATTTTCAGCAATTGTTTTCAATGCTGAGAATAGGCACTGTCTTGACTCACAGCCCATAAAATCCTCTGCTCTTATTTCAGCCAGAAGTTCAAGCCTGCTGCTTCTCCCAAAAGTCTTACGATTCTTTTACTGCCTGTGTTTATGTAGTAGTGTATTATGAAAGGAAATTTGCTCCTGATCTAAGCAAGTGTTCAGACTGTGCTTGTCTTAAGGGATCAATGTGGAAGGATCAATGATCTTAATTCATAATAATAGTAATTAGTAATAAAAATAATAGTAATTCAATAATAATAGTAATAATGCAGGCTTTTGAATGCAGCTGGGCATACTATCATTCTTAGGAATGCCTCAATTGTTAGATTTAGGTGTTGGGAGGGAAGGTTGTGGTATGTAACACATAAGTTCCTTCCCTGGCTCTGTTTTGCTGGCCTTGGGGAGGGAAGAAGGGCTCCGCTCTGAGAAGCATGCTGCTTTCCTTACTGTTCCTTCTTGCGAGACTGAGTAGGAGAGGTCTTGTTTGGCCTTCCTTATAACATTATTTCATACTTTGTAACTGTTCTTCTGTAACAAAGAAATGTACTAGTTTTATCCTCTCAGTTTTGAAATCTTTTCCGTTCCACAGAATCACAGAACGGTGGGGGTTGGAAGGGACCTCCAGAGACCATCTTGTCCAACGCCCCTGCGTGAGCAGGCACACCTAGAGCAGGGGGCACAGGACCGTGTCCAGGTGGGGTTTGAATGTCTCCAGGGAAGGAGACTCCACAGCCTCTCTGGGCAGCCTGTGCCACTGCTCTGGCACCCTCACAGGAAAGAAGTTTTTCCTCATGTTTAAGTGGAACCTTCTGTGTTCCAACTTGTGCCCGTTGCCCCTTGTCCTGTCATCGGGCACCATTGATAAGAGTCCTGTCCCATCCTCCTGACATCCACCCTTCAGATATTTATAAGTATTGATGAGATCCCAGCACTGTATATATTAAAATAATGATTCTTGTTATTCTCAGAACTAGTTCCATTTTTGCTTTCTGTGTTTTGAGATGTCTAAAATGGATATACACATTGAAAGGGAATATAATACACACTACAGTAGATCTGTAAATTGACCCAAGCAGTGACATAATCTGTTCTGTACACTTATCTCTTAATTTTGGTAACAAACATCTTTTATTTCTTACCTTCTTACTACTTCGTGCCTATGTAGCTTTTTAGATATCAAAGGGGATAAAATATTGAGGTATATTTAGACTTCTTAATCAGTTATCTTGGTGTTCACTGAACCAGGTTTAATGCTGGAAGAAGGTTCTCTGAGTGAGAGATGGGGAGGGAGCACTGTGTACGTTAGGCAGGATTGCCATCCTGTTGCCAAGCGGTAATAACCCTTTGGGGAATGTGGAGTTGAAGCTGCTGAGTTAAACACAATAATTTTCCATAACAGTTTAAAAGGCCTGCAGGCATGCTAAAGTTGTAGCTAGGTGTTTTAGGTAACACTCTGTAGCATGACCCTAAAGCCTCGTTTACCTCTTGGCAATTAAAATATATACTACATTTTATGTCTGTTGTAGTTTTCCTATATTGCAGTGTAGGGCTTTAGCGTTGAGGCTTTTTTATCGTAAAAAAGGTAAGTAACTGGTTTTTTCCTTTTTACTACAGTGACTTTATTTGATGTTGCAATAGGTGATTAAGAGGAGCTGCTGAAAGGCTGTCCTGGGGAATTTTAAATATAGTGTAAAACTTGTACCACTGCATCAGTCAGCTTTGTCTGTATCTGAGGCTTCAGTCATCGAAGCTCCCACAGTAGCTTCGACACTTGCGTGTGAAAATGCCTTGTGCTCCGTTTTGGTGTTTAGACTTGGGCTCTCTACAACACTTAGAGTAAAAGAAAGAATTATGATAATTACTTGTTTTATTTATTATTTGTATGTACCTTATCTGACTTGGTAATTAAATATTGTACTAAATGTGCTAATGATGTCAGAGGTCTGGTGCCAGTAGCCTGGCACATAAGGGAGTGGAGCTGTGGTCCCAATGACCTGCTCACGTACAAGAAATGCTTCTCTGGTTCTCCTGCTTCCCTTCTAAATTAAGTTAAAATATGTGAGTATTAGTTTGAAAACAGGCATCTCCTCTTTATGGTTTTGAACTGTTTTTCAAATTTGGAGTGACACTGGGGAAGTGCAGTCTGACTGAGGCTACAATCAGCTAAGCTACGTACACACGTGGGATGGGCATGACTGTATAAAGGCTGACATGTCAGTCTGGTGATTAGCGTACACTCTCCTGTTTAATCCAGCTAGGAGCCTGTAACACTGGACAGATCACTGGAAAGGCCATGGGAGATCCCAGTGCTCAGTGACACAGATGAGCATCCTCAGTTTTTATACTTAGAAAAGCATTAGACAGAAACTTGAAGTAGTGGCATGCACCAGCAAAATCTTTTTTGATTTTCTTAAGTATATGCAGGCCATTTCACATTAGCATTGTAATAAACCTGTAGCAGCCTTTAACACGGCTGCTTTGACATCCTTCTGTGAGTGGGTGAGTTAGTAGTTCAATAGCTTTGTAAATATTGCTCTATGAAAATTCTTTAATTTAATTGGACGGAAGCTATTAGATGGACCATAAATATTGACATATAGGCAAAAATTACTTGTAGATGAAGGCAAGTGTTTTTGTAACATGTCAGAAAATAAATTTAATTTTATTTGGTTTAAAATTTTAATCTGATCTGTCAAAAAAACCTGTTCATGCGTCAAATTAGTTGCTGTGTTCCCTTGAGTTTGTATTGTACTCATTACCAATATTTCATCTGAGCTTCTTCTGAGGCATAGTAAAAGAAAGCTAGTCAGTGCACTTGGATAACTCCCCTGGTATGCAGCTTTTATGTTACAGGAAAGAGAGGTGAAGAAAAAATGAAATATGAGCAAATTTGTGCAACAGTGGTTCATTTAAATCTGAAGATTTGAGAGGGAAAACTTAATATTTTAACTACAGCGATCTTTATAAGAAAGGAGCTAAGCAGATGCAGTAACTGACAGTTTGGGTTTTTTTCTTAAAATGTCAGTAGTTGAAAATATTTCTCTAAAGTTGGGGTGAGGGATTTTTGGTGGTTTTTTGTTGTTGTTGTTTGTTTGTTTGTGGTTTTTTGTTTTGTTTTGTTTGGAGGGGGGGCAGAATTAATGATGGGACAAGTAAGTCCTGCACAGTCCTGAGACTTTAAAACATCCCACAACAGTAATAAGATTTACAGTTCAGATCTTGTAAAGCCATTTGCAAGTCTGCCTTTGTTTGACTTGTCATTTCTGGCTTATTACTTAAACATTAACACTGATACCTATTTCTGTATTCTGCAAATATATTTGTGTTCTCTCTTTTGTGTTCCGATCATGGTAGAGAACAGATATTTGTAGACAGGTCTTTAAGATAGCTTCTATTCTGTCTCCTTCTTTCGGATATGTGTATTAATTCACTAGTGAAATAATTCCAAAGGCATGAGCCAAAGGATGTTAAGTGTTTCCTAAAACTTGCTGAGAGGTACTATTAATTTTTAAAGTTAAAGGTTACTGAAGGTAAATAGGTGTTTTGTATAATGCCAGATTCAAAAGGATGGGGTTCTTAAATCTTACAGGATTTGGGGTTTTTTTGGTGGTTGGGGTTTTTTTGTTTTGTTTTCTTCGGGGGTTGTTTTGTTTTGTTTTTCAAAAATGTCCACCAGTAATCCTCCAGTCTTCATTATTGTGGCAGTGTAATCAGTGTTAAAGTGTCTCCATAATGTGGTGCTATTAAACAGCTTGTATTTTTTTAACCTTTTCATTCTTTGCCTGAGGAGGCAACAGATAACCCAGAAAACTGCCTTTTGAAGTTCTATTGAATTCATTGACTTCTGTGGGAAGCAGATCAGTACTTCCTCATGCTACAGCGTAGATTAAATCTTTGAGAATTTTAGCTTTGTATAGTAACAAAGTAATTGTGCAAAGAAGGGTTTGGGTTCTTTTTTTTTTTACATTATAAAGGAGCTTGGAAACTTGAAAAAAACCCGAAATTATTTCATCTTTGATGATGAACAGTTTATGTCAGTTTTCCCATGGCACAATTTAGAGACATTAGGAATTAGTGGCCCTTTAAAGTCTTGAAACACTTAGATGAAAGGGGAGATATGCTTCCACATGAAGTCTTTACACTGCAAAAGAATACCTGTGTATGTCTGTTAATAATGATTTTTAAAATAACAATTCAGTTTCGTGTTAATAAAACAGTTTATAAAATGTCTAGAAAATTGATTTTAGATGTAAGGAACTTGCATTCATTAGTCAATCAAATATTTTAAAATGTAAGTGTTTCATATTAACTAAAAAGATGTGCTACAGAGGCATGCAGACATCTAAATAGTAATGAATTTAATAAACTATTCTGTTAGAAAATTTTGATTTTTTTTTCTGATTGTGTACAAATATTTCCGTTTCTTTTTAACCACTTAACTTTTGGAAATTTAATTAATATAGAAGAGAGTTTGCTTAAATGGAAGGCTTTGTAGCTTCATCTTTTAGTCTAAACCAAGATTCACCCAGGTCAAGAAGTGCAAGAGCTTTTTGGAGAATTTCAAAACAGACTGATAGAAGACCAGCTGCCATTCACAAACTTGAATTAAGGTTCTGTAGTAAATTAAATAATCTCTAAAAATTTTTTCAGGAGTGACAACTAATTAGTTTGTTTGATATTAAATGTTTAAAGTGAAATAGGTGAAGAGTTCTAAAGTGACCTTGGTTTTGCTGAACAGAGTGTAAATGGAGTTGGCTGTTGCTTTGTGATATGTGCTGTAAACTGTCATTTTAATTCACAAAGAACTTGACTGATAGTACTTTGTAAAATAATCAATTGTGGTATTTCAGTACTTTAAATTGAGGGGAGCACCCAGGAGAAAGTTCTCCTTGAGACAAAGGAGAGAACCCTAATATAATATATAAGGTGTTAAGGAAGAAATACCAAGGCCTTGGTTAACAGGTGCAGTTGCAAAGTATTAAAATCATCCTAACTGTTCTTCATTTAGATGTTTTGTCAGCTGTTTAACGATACAAATAATATTCTTTATTTTATTTTATCACTTTTTCTTTAAAAAAAAAAAACAACACCAAAATTTCCAAACTATTTCTTACTCTGTCAGAAATGTAGATATTTTGGTTAAGTGCGCAGGACCCAACAGATGAAACTGAGAAGCCTTGTTTTGAAAACTAAGTGGAATGAAACAGTAAATACCAATAAATAATAATAGAAATAAGATTCTTACTGTAATATTCCTTAAAAACTTGAGGGAAGGAAAAACTATTTCCGACTGTCATTTTCACATCAAATAGTTACTTGATTTCTAGCACAAGTTATCTAGAATATATGGCTTTGGAGAAGTTTTCCTGCATATCACCTATAATGTTTTTGTAGCTTGCTGTGAAATTATTTGTATATGTTCTTTATGAGAACAATTTTCTTAGAATAGAAATGACAATAAAAGGTTGTAGAAGTTTATATATAAAAAACAGACATTAAACCCAGAAATTTCTGACCAGCAGAAAGAAGTCAGTCTTGCTATTAAAGCATGCACCCTTCTCAGAAAAAGAACACAACTTACCTACAGATAGACTTCAGGCGAATAACACGTTCTTAAAGCTGAAAAGCTACATTTTTTTCTGCCCAGTTCTCAGTCTGCTTTTGATATTCTAATCTGTTGTATAAAAATGAGA
>VZTV01063447.1:0-31206 GCA_013400875.1 Anhinga rufa
TGGACACATCCAGCGCCGCGTGTTGCAGGGTGGTGGTGTGAGCACTTCTTTGTCGCCCGTGCCCCCATACCCACAGGGCCACGGCTGCCCCGTGCTGGGGCCGGCAGCGTGGCAGAGGAGGGGGCTCGGCGCCACACATCGATCTGCTCACCTGCCCGGGGCCAGCCGCAATCTGTCCCTGCTCCATCCCTCCGACGCACTTCCTCTTTGGAGGACATTTTCCTGAACATCTTTAAAGCTCTGAATCTACCCTTTGGGGAAGACACATGTTCTAGTGAAATTAATTTCAAACGTGTGTCAGGATATATGCGAAATATTTTCAAGAGACCTTCCTCTTTTTCTTTTTTTTTCTTATTTTTTATTCTTTTTTCGTCTTTTTTTTTTATTTTTTGTATTCTTTTTTCTTCTTTTTTTATTTTTTGTCTTCTTTTTTCTTTTTTTTTTCTGTTTTTTTCTTCCTTTTTTTCCTTCTCATTTTTTTCCCTTCTTTTTTTTTTTTTTTTCTCCCTAAGCTTCTGAGCGCGGCACTGGATGCATTTGCACCCCAGATAACAGCGGTGACCTTACATTTACATAGCACCTCTCACCCCAAAGGATCTCCCAGTGCTTTATGAATTTAGCACAAGCTGCTCTCCACGCTCGGAAATCGCTTCACCTACCGCTGGAACGCAGCCAGCTCCCGCCGAGAGGAGCACAGCACCTGATTAACAGCGCACACAGCTCTACACAACGACACAGGGCAGGGAGCGGAGAATACCTTCTCCAAATGAAACTCCAGGAAGAGTTTAGGCAGGCTGAATGTAATTACCCGAACTGGAATTTGGCCAGAGCACTGCAGGTATGGTGGATGTTTTCCCTGGAAAAGCTGGGAGTGCATGATCAGAAGGAAAGGGCATAAAAATGATTGAATATTTCTTGCCTTTTCAGAAAACACTGTTCTTGTCTTGTGGGTCATCTGGAAAAAAACACGCTGGTAAAAATAAAACCTATGCAGCTATGCAAAAGCCTTCCTTACAGATAATTTTAAAGTGAATGAGGATGATAAAATGATATACTAATTGGTAAAATATGATTTCATTTGAAATAAAGTAGAGGATCTCACCAAATTTAGCTCTGCAAACGTAGCAAAGTATATTTCTCATCCAGCATAAAAAGGTGCCATTTGTTTGATATCAGTTTGATGAATTATTAATTTTATCACAGCTAAGATGACAACTAATACTCGAACATTGAATTATTAATTTTCAAATGTGGCAATAAAAAAGCAGAACAAACACAAATTGAGACACATTTTAAGTGTGAGACTTGCTTACATAATCTGTTTGAGAAAACAAAACAGAAGAGACAGAGGTTTAAATCTTGCCAAGCCACTGCTTTTACCTTCAAACCACAGGTATGATTTTTAACCTTGCTTTAGAAATAGTATTCCCTGACTGCTCTGCTGACCTATGCTTATTGGATATCATACACCTTCTGTGACTGTCAGCCAAAACACGGTCTCCATGTAATTTTCTTGGCTGTGGATATAGTTTTTGGGGTACTCAGGCCAGGGATTAATAAGGAAGGATGTGTAACCTAGGTGGAGCAGTCGTCTTTTTATTTTAGGGTGGGCAGGCTGAAAAAGGTTATTTGTAGGGAATAGTGTTTGATTTAGTCTTTTGCTCCTCTTCTTTCCTGCTGGTTTTTTCACCACTCTTGTCACGTGGCACAGGGTAAATAAGCACTTCAGGGCTTGTTTCCTTAAAACTGTTTCTGTGAGGTTTCAGCCTTAAGAGCCAGCACAGGATTTATCTGGCTCCACCACTGCCCTACAGGCTAATACTGATTTTCCTGTCAAATGTCTCCTTTGCAAATATCCTTCCTTCCCAACTCTCCAAATGAAGATGGGAGCTTCAAAGTCTTTCTTATTTCATGGCAAAATAGTTAACAAAACATTTCCAAATGTCATACTTTTTTCTTTTTTTTTTTTTTTTTTTTTTTATGAGAAGCAAACCCTACTGCAATGCTGCCCCTGAATGTGAACACGCATTCGAAAATGAGCACAACTTGCCTACATCGGGGCTGCTGATCGGTATAGGTGGATTTTTTGAGGCAATATTCCCAGGCAAAAGAAGAGAAACAGCTGTCTGTCCCCAAGCCTCGCTGGGAATTAATCCAGCTCAAAGCTGGATTAACTTCTATTTAAAAAAAAAAAAGGGCCACAAACTTGTATTCCACTGCCACATATGGTGATTATTTAGACTACAAATATTAGGCAGGGTTAGCTGGTTGGGTACTAAAGAGAGGCTCATTTAAATCACTTATTTTTATCCTGCTGACAAAATGGGGTGGGGGAGAAAAAGCATCTGTCACCCGTCTGAGTTTGGAGCGAGACCGTGTTATACCGAGAAGTGCAGGAGGGTGCAGGCACGTCGCCGATGAGTTACGAGGTGGTGCTGAGCTGCCAAGGGAGCCCGGTGCGCGGCGTGCAGCAGGGCAGTGCCTGGGGCACAGCAGCCCAGCAGTGGCGGGGAGGCGTCTGCTCAAGACCCTACCGTGAGGCACGGGCACACCTGGCTGCCTGGAAAAGGGACGAAAGATGAGCCCAGATGGGGAAGGAAGGGATGCTGCCCATTGAAGGAAACATCTTTGTCCTGTGATCTCTCTGCTGATGTCAGTTTGATTATTGCTGCGCTTAAAGTTAAGCAACTGTTTAAAGTGGGAGGTGAGGACTCAGAGCTGGAATACAGGTAGCCTTTAAAATACAGCTTGCATGGGAGAGCCAAAACGCATCAAATAAAACCCTCTCCCACTGAATGAACCTCTTTTGCGCTTGGATGAATGTTGACTTACTGTGAGGTCATCTGACAGCTATTGCAGGGACGAGCACATTGCAAATATCAGGTGCGTTGCAGGTCCAGTTACTGCCTAGAGTACAGGTGTGATGCGAGTTACAGGTAGTGTCTGCTACAGGTGTGTGAATACTCATGGCAAAATCCAAACCACTGGCTGAACCTTTTGCTGTAAATACAGGCTCGGATCAAGAGGAGAAGAAAGTTTTTATCAATGATCTCCCAAAGAACAGGGTGTATTTGCCAACGTCCCTCCTGCACAAGGTGGTAGAGATGTGGCTCCTTTCTGAGGTTTGCTTCTCCATCCACCTCTGCTTCATTCTGTTAACTGTGAAAAAAACCACACTTTATTTTATTTTATTTTATTTTATTTTATATTTTATTTTATTTATTTTATTTTATTTTATTTTATTTCTCTATGTCCATTTCTGTGGGACATTCAGAGGTCAGGCATCTGCCGTGGGAAGCGAAGTGAGCCACAGTTGTGTTTCATCCATTCTTGGTTTATATGTCCATGCACAAGAAACCTGGTTTTGCCCCAAACTCAGTAGAGTTTGCAATAGGTAAAAAAAAAACAACCCAAAACGCAGTTGGTCATATCAGACCGAGTTTCAAGATCTGCCTGCCTGTGCTCAGCCCAAACCCCCGCAGCTCTGCTCTGGGTTTGTACACTCTGCTGGGCATTACCTTACCAGAAATACCAATACCCGCCATAGACCAGCTCTTTCCCTAGTGGACCCCAAAATCTTTTTTAGGGTTCTCCTCTCCCTGACCTATCCTAATAGGAAGAGCCAGAAGGAATTAAAAGATAACCCACTCTTGCCATCTTTTAAAGGTGATTCTTAGTATGCCGTTTTGAATTTCTCTGGTTTCACACATTGCTGGTTATGTTGCCTATTATAAAGGATTCAGTAAGACACACTTTCTCCCAGTGGTATTTTATTTTGACACATCTCAAATGAAAATACAGCTCATTATTTTATACAGAATTCAAATATGTTGTCACCTGGTTTTCATGCATTAAAATATGATTTATTTTTGCTGTAGGTATATGAAAAAGCAGAATGAGTCTGTAATAAGCCTATTTAGTAATTTATTTATGTATTTTTGGTCATCCAAGAATGGGGCAAATGTCAGACTTTGTCTTCTTTTAAAATGTCTTTGTGTTTAGAATGCAAGTGCGCTCTTGTCTGGTCCTGTTGTATTCTTTAACTTCATGGTTTGGCTCTCAAGAGGCATATTTAAATTGTCATAAATGTAGTAAAACTTTTCAGGAAAAAGCACTCAGAGACCTTGTTTATTTGAGTTTTAAAAACATTATTTATCATACCCTCTGAAATATATATCAACCCTCTGGGGACAGGGTAGCATTTTCAAATCAGTCATAAGCTGAAACCTTGTACAGGATGCAAATTAGGTCCTTGATTAAAAGAAAGCTAGTGTTAAGACTATTTCTGGTGAAGTTTCTGTAGGCACAGCAGCAATTAATGTGGGGCCAGCTAAGCAAATCTGTTATGAACATTTTTGCTGTTTCACTTTATGCAAAATATATACATAAATCATGAAATTTTGGCCCAGGTGGGTGTGCCAGTCTGTTGAGATTACCTGATCCAGAAGGTGTTTTAAGTTATGGAAACCACAAGAGATCAATACTTCTCAAAACATCTCTGGCACATTGGAAAGATTTATTTCAAAAGAAATTTATTTTTTTTTTGCAAGGTTTCAACAGTATCCAATCCACATCTTAAAAAAAGGAGTCAATTTAAGCTTTTGATTAACAAGAACCAACATTGGAGAGGTGGCCTCTGATCTGCATGCTTAAATTTCAGTCTTGGAACAGGCTGCAGAGGCTGGATTTAAAGTTTGAATTTTGTTTCATTTGCAGTAGAACGGAAGAGCTGGCAAGCTCAGACACTACCAGTGCTTTGTGGAAGCTGACATATGAATTTGTTCTACAAATGTGCCAGGGACACACTGATCCAACAGTTAGATCACTTCCAGAAGACACAGAGTTAGATCTCTGAGCTTACTTGTAATTCTCTATTACTACCCATTAAAAGAAAAATTCTACCTAAGGCAAACCAGGTAATTAATGACAGCGCTGAGCGATATCCCAAGACGAGCTCCCATCTTCAAATGTATAAAAATAAACACAGAGATCAGCTAAAATATCTCAATCCTTCAAACAAAGAGGGTAACACTCTTCTCATTGGCTTTGGGGACTTGAGGTTGCAGATGGACTTTGGGTTCGTGCGCTTCGCTAAGGTGGGACAGAAGTAACTGAGATGGGCTTTGGCTGCAGGAAGACAGAGGAGGAGTGTCTGTGGGAAGCATGGGAAGGACAGCAGAGAAGGAGAGAGCTGAGAGAGAACATTAAGTTCATCTGAGAATAGATAAGGCCGAAAATCTCTTGACCATTGTGGCGGGTAATCCGTGAGGATTTATTGCACGAAATGACCTTTTTAGTCCTTTTTCTCTTTTTTGTATTTTTAAAAAAGACTTCGTCCTCATGTATCATCAAACACAGTTCCTTTTTGCACTTCTATTAAAGACTGCTAACTTTAAGGTCTGGTGTCTTGACTATGTTTCTGTTCCTGAATCTAACCCCTTAACAGCAGACCATGTTGTTGGAAAAAGAGGTCCCAAGGAAAAACACCACAATAAAGGAAATACATCAATAATAAGGAAATATACCAGTAACAGTGGTGTGATAGCATTTATTTTTTTTATTTCTGAATGGATCAGAGGGAGCCTGCTTGTCACTGCAAAAGGAAAAGGGTACGAGAATGAACACTACTGGGAAAAATTACATTAAAAAAAATGCCTCCTTCTCTGGGGTGAATACAGCAGAGTAAAAGTTTTCCTACAAAAAAAAGTAAATAAAAATTATGTGGTGATTTTAAGTACATTGTGAGAATGAAGGCCATACGTGCTGCAGAGAGAGACGAACAGGAATGGTGTGACGTGTTCAGGCTGCGATGGTGCTTCACATGGCGACTGTTAGAGAGGAGAGGTGGAGGAGAAAAAGTAGGGAGCTGCTGTAGAGTCATCAACATCAGCCTCATGGTAAGTTTTCATACAGAGCGATTCATTTACTAATCTGTGAGGAACTGAATGAAAAGTATTCTTTAGACACAGAGGGATAACTCTCTTGTCCTCATTCTTGTTCATCAGCTCTTTCCTTTTGTTGGTAACTCTTCTCCAGCCCAATCCCTTTTGTATATTCCCCTTCCTTCTTTACGATCCACATGATGCTGCCTATAGTCATATTTTTCCTGTTACTGATTGTTCTACTGCACAATATAGACTTTTCATCAAATCCTATACTGTTCCTCAAACCTACACTCATACTTGCTTTGCTTCCCATCCTTTTTTCCTTATACCATGGCAGGCCTAGCTTGCACTTGATATAGCAAGTCCGTGCAGTCCTTGCTGCTGGAGAAAAGCTTTGGGTTTATTGGCTTGTAGTCCCTTGGTGTTTTGTAGCTAATTTTATATTCTTCTGGTTCCTGGTTAGTCATGATGCTGTGGACATTCTGTTTTGCATTGGCTCCTACAAATTGGAAAGCCATCTCTCCATGCATGACCTATAGTTTAAATATCATGATAACTAAAGAAAAAATTTCCTTTCCCTTAAGTACCGGTACTTGTGGAGCAAGATGCTCTGAGCTTTCTGTTTCACTGTGAGGACAAATCCATGATAGGTTGAGTAACACCAGTACCTACTGTCCCTTAGGCATTACCTTGCATTATCCATATGGTTTGGATGAATAAGAAACTTCTAATTATTTTGTTATACTTCATCATCGTAAAATAAATCTAAGAGCTCTTGGGCTGCTGAAGGCAGAGGGATGCAGCAGATTAACGGGGGCTGATGCTGTCATAGAACCTACTGGATCCTTAACCTAAACCTCCAGTGACCCTGGGCCATTGCAACGCTGGGATCCTAGAGGGTCCTTTCTGGCCACCCCTGCATAATATTTTGGGATCATGTCTGCAGGCTGGAATCCTGGTCTTGTGTGGAAATTGTTCTGTAAAAGAGCTAGGCCCTGCTGAGCATCAGCCGAGCGGATTTTCTCCTTTCTCTTCCTTTTTCCCTCCTGGATGCCGAAAGGCTGGAAGCTGGCCCGCTGCTGGCAGCTGTAGGAGCTGAGGGGACAAGGTAAACATCTCCTTACCATCTCCCGGCCCGTCTCTCCAAGGACAAAGAAAAGCAACAGAAGTGGCAGAGAGGTTGAACAAATTTTCCTTCACTTCATATGAATTTGTTCTCTCTCTTTTTTTTTTCTCCCCCTTTCCCTTTCTTTTGCAGTCGCAAAAGTTTTGAGAATTCATCATCTTCCCAAGTTGATGGCAAGACCCTCGTGACCCACCTGTGAGTCACGATTCCCAGCTGGGTGCCTCTGAAGAGAGACAAGAAGCTCGGATGTGCCCCTGCTCTCCCGCCAGCATGAGCCAGGAACATCTGTCTGCTGCTTCCCTTTCTTCAAATGGTCCCGAGGAGGAGGGAGGCAGGCAAGTAGGAATATGAAAGGCAAAGGATCAACTGGCCGTGTTATATTAGCCAACTTAAATAGTTCTTCTTGGCTGTGGAAACAGTCTTCCCATCCAAAGCTGCTATTTTTTTCTTCCCTATTTTATTTTTTTTCCCCAAACAGGAACAGTTTGTTTCCACTTTTGGGCAGGTTTCTTGGCCAGGAGCCAGTTCTCCCCATTGCCTCTCCCGCGCCGCTTCCCAGAGCCCCCCAACTGACCTTACAAAGTGCCTCAGGGACCCAACTTTACTGAATAGCAAAATCAAAATATGCAGATCAAGCTCGGATTATTACATATATAATCATGGAAACATTATTCCTGCACTATTGCCTGTGCCCAGCTTCCTGCCCTACTGCTCTGAGTGCTTCAGCGCTGTCTATAGCTGTTGAGCTGAAGCACCCGAGGATGGTTCTGAAGCAGGAAGAGAGTTCAATCTGCAGGCTGGTTTTCCAGACACTTTCTTTCTCATCCTCCACAAGATAGTTGATATTCCTCCGGATTTCACTGTTATTATTTGGGTGTCTCTACTTCACAACGAAGGGTAGATGAATGCCTCGTTCAGCCTCTTCAGTCCACTCTAGTTCTATTTTAGTTTGAGAAGCCTGTGCTGCTTTGATAGATGGGTGTAATTCATGCCAATAGCTCGATCTTTCTCTAAAGTTAGGCATCTCAGGCTGAAAAACAAGTAAAAGATAGAGCTGCACGATGCACGAGTCCTGCAGTCCGGTCTAGGTGATAGAAGGTACACATCCTGATGGGCACTTTCCTTCAAAGGAGAAGTGCTGAGGTTTACTTGGGCATTTTAATGAATGAAAGGAGGCATAATGAGTCTGGAAACCCTACCCACCTTAACAGCTAAACAGACGTTTGAAGTCTGAAGCCTGAACCATCTGCGTAGCCAGTGAGGAAAAGTATGGGATCCTGATGATGGATCTGGAGGAACGCTTTTTATTCTGATGTAAAACTCGTTTTTATTTCTTTATTTTTAATGCTCTATACAGTATCTTGAGGTATATATAATTAGCAAAAACCTGAACCCTATCATGAAAAACAAAACAGTATTTTCCACACAAAAAAATTCCATTTTAAGTCTGTAAGGAAAAAACCCCGTTGAACTACAAGAAATTTTGCGATTAATGCTGTTTTGCGTAATTTTTTTATATAGTCTTGCGCAATGTTTTATATAGTCTTGATGAATGATCGATTTGAAAAGCACGTCTTCTGTCTGAGCCCATACTAAAGCATTCCCTGCGCCGTCCCGGCGCGGCACGAGGCGGAAGCGTGCTGAGGGCTGTGGAGCAAGTCGAGGGGAAGTGTCATCTACAATATCTGAACAATGAACAGAGCACCTCGCCACAAAGTCAATTACCCTTTCAAAGCAGCCATCGTCCGTGTTCAGGAGCCAGATGTTGGCATTGTGATATTATGATACTAATCTAAAGGGAAGCTTGAACTTTTTTTTTTCCTCTTTTTTTTTTTTTTTTAAATGTTGGCTTTCTGAGGGTTAAGTAGGATATTTTCAATGTAATTGAAAGAAGAGAGCTACATCCCCCAAATCCAAATGTTCTTGTTTCCTGTTTGGTTCAAACTCAATCATTTCTCTCTCTGGATAAAGCATGAAATGGAAAGCCCACTGTGAACCTCAGAATATTTGATTTCAGGTAAAGTGCCACTTCAGCTGGTCTTTCAAAAAATATACACGCATCCTTTCAGCTGTTTCAGCCATGACGCTTATGTCTATTTTTCCTTGGTAAAGACATACTAGTAATTAAATAATTTGATAAGCAAAATTCAGGTGACTGAGGTTTAGAAAATGCAGTATAGATTCTTTTTTTATCTCTTGTATCATTTAAACCTGGTTCTGGTCTCTAATGACCAAAACTCCTGCTGACTCCTCGCTGGTCTATGCAGGTTGAACTGCGACTCTCGACTTTGTGCCTCGCTATGTGTCCTCGTCCCCAGCGCCAAAGCAAACCCTTCCCCTCTGTGTTCTCCTGTTAGCAATACTGGTACAGAGGCCAGGGACTGACAACCTTTCTCTTAACCCTGAAACCTTCCGCTTCAGTAAGGGAGAAGGAAAATGATGGAGAAGACTTTTAGTTCGGTTGTTTAGTCATATGGGAACATGGACTACCAAGCCAGCATCCTGGCAGCCCTAATTCTCTGTGTAAATATGGGCAGAAAGGGAAGACTGAAAGAACTTGTTTTTAAAATAAAATATAATAACAATAATAACAATAACAATAACAATAACAATAATAATAATAATCATTATTTAATAATGAGTATACCAATAATTTATTTAATATTTATTTAAATACATTTATTATTATTATTATCATCATCATCATCATCATTATCTATACCTTTATAATATATGTGTTTCACATTAATGTTTTATAAAGGTATCAGCCACTGCACTCACCCAGCAACATTTCTTATTTATCCAGTTGGACATACTAATTTACTTTTATCATAATACTTGAGAAATGATTGTCTTACCTCTCTTAGGACATGCTACAGGGTTTTTTCTCCCTTTGCTATCTAAGTAGTTATAAATCCTCATGCATTGAGAGGAGAATAGACTTTATATGCCTAGATATTTCTTATGATTTCTAAGCTATTATCCCCAAATCCTAATTAACCATTATTAAAAATAATGTGGCCTTTCTAGAGTATGAGATATAGCAACATGATAAGATATGATGTGAAAGTCCCAAGTATCATGTAATGTAATTTTGCTGCTTTCCTTTTCCTCTTTTATTAGAGATTTCTAACATAATACTGCATTTTCATTCAAAGTGACAGGATTCAGTAGTATATATTTTGCAAACTGCCAAAACAGAGTCGTTGGATTTAGTTTTCTAATAATCAAACAACCGTATAACATGCCTGTACATGTCAGAAACTGAAGAAAACAAATTTATACACAACAACGTGTATTTTGTGGATAGCGATAACCCACCCAAATCTAATTTAATCAAATATTTAAAGAGGTAATAATTAATTTTTAAAGAATTGAAGTGAACCGTAACTAGGAAGAAATGTTATTGTTTATTTTTAATGCCAGAACAGTATTCCTGATGCATTTTTAATATTTCATTAAGGCAGTAACTTTCATACTGTATTTTTTCAAGTTTTTGTATCTCACTGATACTTTTTTCTTCTGAACAAAGGTAAAATATTGTAGGGGAACTTAAAGCTTGAACGGATACATTCTTCAAGGATCTTTTTTCTATAACTAATTAAACACAACCAGAAGTATTTTTAAACAAGTTAAGACACGGCACCTGGTTGGGAGCTAGGCAAGTGCTGCTTCTTGTAGCCTGTGAATGCGTTCTTCCCATTAGATATTACTTTCTATGCTCTCTTTCGAGCTATTATTCATCATTCTTACTTTTTAGGAAAGGTATTTGCAAGGAGGGTTTTAAAGCTCACCACTCCCTGTGTCTTTCAAAGCTACGAACTGTTCTGTCTTGGTCTTTTGTTTTTTTGATGAAATGTCTCTCACATTTTGAGCCTTTTATACTCAAAACTGTGGAAGCCTGTTTATTGCACTCTGGCTCCAGCCCTAGTTAAAGGTGTGAACTACCAAAGTGGAAGGGGGCACATGCACATTAACACTGCTGTGGAAAACATTGCTTGACAGATGGATGCATGTTAAATGGATGTTTGAAGAAAGGTGTTTGCAATAAAAATCTTGAGTATGGCATCAGAGGACGACCACACACAATTTTCCAGTTTTATTTCTGTAATATATAAGGGTCAAGCTTGTTATAGTCCTTATGCTTTTTACTGTCACATACTGTTCTCTGCTACTCTCAACAGCTTTGATAGGAACATGAAGTATCAGGGTTCAAATGCTGCATATAAATAGTTATATATGAACGCATACATACACACATTCATATTTGATATTTCATGGTAATATTCCATATATTAATATTTTTGCATTTATTTTAAAGACTGACGATTGCCAAGGGTCTACTCTGGAGCATGAGGATCTGAGAAACTGTGGTATAAATTGTCAGTTCATTCAGTGAATAGATATCGAAAAGGTCCAAGGATAAGTGGAGTTTCTCCAGTTTCAGTTACTAGTTCTTCATCTTTGGGGGATAAAGGAGATGCTCTTAACATCACCCAGTTATAGAACTGGGAATTTGATGTGCAGATCTTCCCTTGTTTGTGAAAATCTGCCTCTGAAAAACTCTAAGAGCTGAAGTGTTTAAATCCTGGATGAGGATATGTATCCAGGATTAGGTACAGCCAAGTTCAATGGAAATAGTCTTCTGGGATTTCTTTGACACTGCTGGTTAGAAACTTGGTTGCAAAAATTCTTTTTTCTTTCTTTTTCATTTTTTTTTCCTAGTGTATTGTTGTAAAACACTTGGTACCTGTAGATTTTTCTTTCCCATTTCTAGACCTCTCGTAGCCTAGCGTGCAAGGAACTAGACTGGGTGCATGGCAGGAAAGAGGAGCTTCAGACAAGAAGATCTCTCCTTATTTCATATTAAGTTGATGGAGACCTTAGCTGCTCCTTGGACAGATAATAGGACTTTCCAGGCAGAGCACTCTATTGCCTATATTTTTGCCCTTTTCCCAAAATCCTTCTAGGTCAACCTTCTCCTGCCTACACAGGGAAATTTTCCACCCCCTGCCTGAGCGGAATAGTTTTTTCTTTATGTATGGATTTCCCGCTACCCCCAGCCCCCGCCCCCGAGTTCAGAATTGTTATTTCTATTTACATCCTTGCATCTTCGAATAGCTAGTCCAGGAATCCTTCCACCTGAGGTTATCAAGAAAAAGCACATGAATAACAACTACATACAGTTTTCAACTTGTAGATTCAAATTTGTTTCCATAAATTTGCAAATACGAAAGGATACGTGAGAAGACCTTGCAGGCAGGGAACGCACCAGCATTGTCAGGTAATTTGTATGCTGTAACTAGTTTGTGCAGCTTTATGGAGACCTCCTTACAAGTGGTTCTTGGGCTATGACAACGGATTGTTTATAGATTCTTAAAATGTCCTGACTTGATGGAAAAGAGGGCAAATTCTTCCTTCACAAATAACATTTGACTTTGAAAGGAACATTTTGAAGCCACAAAACTGGAGTATGAACATTCACACCCACTATACAAATGGTTCAAAAATCCTGTCTTCTCCCTCAGGCCCAGCTCCAGCAAGCACTTACACACATGCTTAACTTTATGCACACGAGTAATCCCATTGATTTAATGGGATTATTCCCATATGTGTAGTTACACACACATAAGTGTTTGCAGGATTGGGGTCTATTTCTCTCACAATGATTTGAAACCTGTGGAAGAAAATACTGTATGCAGGTTAGGTATTATTTAATGGCCACACATTAAGCCTGAATTTTTCTGCTGAAATCAATGGGGCTGTGCCGGTTTGTACCGGCTGAGAAGCTGGCCTTTTCTGTGTATAACGTACACCCTCTAGATGCAACGCATTTGTAGCTATCACAGCACAGAAAGGGGAATGGAAAGATAATTAGTAGTAAAAACATCAAGAGGGAAAATTCTCCATGTCTAGAGGTAGTTGTATTCGAAATCTTGATTTATATAACTTGAACTGCATTTGGAAAATGTTCAAGATGTGTTCCTCAGTAATGTAATAATGTGTAGCTATTTCAGCTATGTAGAATAGGTTTACCTTTTAAATGTGTAAATACAGAAATCTATAAACAGACAGATGTATAGGAGAAAAGTATTTCCAAGCATCAGAAAACTATATGTAAATACGGATGCTTGCATTCATGCAAACTTGCATGCACAGGATGAGCGCTAAAAAATCCCAACCAACTTTGGTAAAAATAACTGAACTCAAAGTTGCCTCTGACTTGGAGAGTTCACTTTTAATTTGAAATTCTGCAGGCAAGATATTTTTTAAAAATTTAAGGTAAGTAACCATCTGCCATAAATGATAGAAGCGG
This sequence comes from Anhinga rufa, assembly GCA_013400875.1. Classification (NCBI taxonomy): domain Eukaryota; kingdom Metazoa; phylum Chordata; class Aves; order Suliformes; family Anhingidae; genus Anhinga; species Anhinga rufa. The sequence continues at coordinate 13,328 of VZTV01063447.1, forward strand.
AATATAAATAAAATAGTACTTGTAGTAGTCCGATGGAAATCACATGCCAAACGTATCCACGGTCTAAGCAGCAGGAACACTTTTAGATGTCAGGAACAAAAGCAGAGAAAGGAGTTGTTTTGGCCAGGACATGTTTTGCTGTGTGTGGTGTATCTTGTTGGCTGTCCTGAATAACAACATTATTAAGCAATTTGGGCTGGAGCATTATTATGCCCCATGAAGAATTTAAGGAAGATCTTGACTTGAGCTTGTTGCAAGAGGAGTCATGCTGTGCCATTTGGTATAAAACCATAATCAGTCTTATGCCACTGGCACATTCAAACACCTAGTGGGATATGCTGGGCATCAGTGTTCAAGGTTTTATATAAGGTAACAGCTGCTTTGGTCATGCAGTTAATTAAATGTGTTAATTTTCCATACAACCAACAGTAGTGACAACAGATCAGAGTGGGATTTTATGACATTTCAGGGTTCCCTTATGTGATCACAACGATGGATCGCACCCACATCATCTTTCACATCCCTTCACTGAATGATGCTGCCTTTCCCCTTTGGAAATGGCTTCAGTCTTTGACTCTACAAATAGTGTAATGGTAATGTACCCCTTATTGAATATTGCCAGTTGTCCCAACTCCAGTCTTGAAAAGCTGTTTCGGCTTATTTCCACACTGATGTCGTTTTATTCAGAAGATGCAGCAATTCATTTACAAGGCAAAAGTATTTTTTATTTTCTCCCTCCTATCTTACCTTCCTTATTAGAAATGTTTAATGAGCAGATATGTAGAGTGGAAATAAAACAGTATGATTTTTTTTTAATAGATAACATATTCTTCAGACGTAGAATTACAGAAAATTATTTCTTTGTCCTTGACAGTTTGGCTTGTTGTACAACATTGCAAGATGACAAATTCAACCTTTTCTGTACGTTGGTACTTTCATAATATGGTAATAACTCAAATGCATCCAGAAAGAGAAGGTAAATGGGGACGATTCATGAAAAGGACTAGAAGAACATATTTAGAAGTAATGGACTGACAAATGTGCAGACTGAATAATATAAATGAACTGAACAAGTTTCCTTCCCACAGAATGGATAATACAATGTGAAGAAATGTGGAAGAAATGTAAAATGCCAAGTTAGGCATGTAAGGACTGACGAAAAATGAGTCACACTCCCACGCGTTTGGCTCACAAGTTGAAATATTTGTTTTTAGTTGATTGGGTAGCCACTAAAAGTATATGGTAAGTTTTGTTTGAATTTGATCTGTCACTTTTTTTGATGGGTGACAATGATTTTATGACATATGTCACATTGTGTCACATCATTCAAAACACATTAAGTCATGCTCTAACCCATCATTTCTGAAGGCAATAATACTATTCAACATGACGTGACATGACGAGATATAACGCAACTCAACAGCTGAAAAAATAAAGGGAAACTTTTATAGGTGTGACATGGATCCCAGAAATTACTTTGTAATGAATTGTAGGAAGATCTCGGGAGCTAAGTTTCAAAATGGGTCAGTTGACTGACTTATGTCTTCGTGAAGATGGGTTCTGAGTGTAGAGAGGCAGTGAGTAGATACTATAATCAAGATAGGAGTCTATCATTAGGCTTGGTGATAAAAGTGAGTTCTTCAAGGAAACTTGCTGGAAAGATGAGTATTATGCCTGAAATGTGACAAGACTGGGACTGTCTATGACCTGAAAGGTTGTATGTCTGTCAGTGTTATAAAGCATTTAAAATTTCTGAAACCTCAGGGGATGTCCTAAGCATAAACATTACTAGAAGCCAGGATTTAGCTGGATGTGGTCTTCCAACACCTTTAAAATAGAGATAGCTGCAATCTTTATGAGTTCTGCTCCTGTTTCCTAACAATTACCTCCTTGCCTGCATTTTGACTGTCAGAGGTACAGTGTTTGTGCTGTATATGGTGTCACAATGTTATTTATTCTTATTGACTGCAGTGACGCCAGGCCTATTTGCACGCACAAAGGACCTTCAGCTAGATCAACAACAGGATATCTCCATTTAAACACAACACCTAAGCACAAAATGTGAAGTCCCCTCATCAGCTGAAACTTTCACTGGGAGATCCCAAATTCCTTAGCCACAAGGATTGCACCATAAGGGTTTTCCAGGTGAAACTTCATGTGCAAAACTAAATATCATGTGCTTGCTAACGTTATGCACTTCCATAGCTGCACTTGGCTAATCAGAATCTCATTAACCATTAGGTTTCTTACACCATTTTGCCAGCGGAGCCTATCAACAAAGTTTATCTGAAAGCTCTGGATATTGCAAAATCAGAGATGGAAGCTGAAGACTACCAGTATAGAAATCCTTCCTTACCTGTCTGACTGATGTCACTGACCTAAATTTAAGTCTTCCATTCACTAAGATAATGCCTGAGAATGTACTCTGTGGCTCATTTCTCCTTGTAATCCTTTAAAACATTTGTTAGAAATTATACCCCAGTGAATACAATACAGCTTCAGTAGGAGAAGCTGGGTCAGAATACCCCCAGGCACATCTTGGGGAAATTAAGGCTGTCCTGCATGTGGGAAGGGGGTAAGGAGGCCCATGGACTTCAGCCACCACCAGGATACCACTCAGGTTAGCAAGTCCTGATATGATGTCTTGTGGCTCGGAAGCCAAACAGAAATATGGACTTAGTTTTCTGAGCTTATGCACCACTCTCTTCTCAGAATTTCCTGTTAACGAGATTCTTGTATATCCTCTACTGTCCTTTAGACCTTATTTTCCCTGTTAATTGTCTTGGATGGCATGCCTGATGACTGGAGTTTCCATTATGCACTAGGGCAGATGAGAACTGAGCTGAGTAACAGCCAACCCCTTTTCTTTGGTGACATTTTCCCCATCAGAAAAAAAAAAAAAAACAAAACAAAACCAAACCTGCAGTTCTCTTTCTTTTCAAAATGTTGTTAAGTAATTTACAGACTGAATTTCTTGAGATTCTTCCACCTTTCCTGCATATAGCAGAGAGAAACTTGTGTAAATTCTCACTTTATTACCACACCTGTTAGAAATCACTGCTGCAACTTAGGTGTGAAAAAATGTGGCTGTACTATACCTAGTAAGAAATACATACATACCAGCCTCGATGTAAGTGCATCACCACTGCTATAAAACAGACACAACTACTTTGGTGACATTCACTGTTACTGTACGTTGACAAGTTCCCATTTAATTTACTACATATGGTTCCACGTCTCCATAGCTACTCTCGTGAATTCATTATTCATTAAATAAGTGATGAATTTACTCAAATATTGCAGCCACATGGCCGACACAAATGCATTCTAATATTATTAACACGTTGCCAACTTGCAACTCTTCGAAGTCTGAGTAAATGTTTTGACAAGAAGAGGCAGCAAGAACAAATAAGTAGTAGCAGCCTAGATGAAGTTCAGCCATAGTTCTAACAGCTTTAAAGTCTTAACAGTGTTTTCACTGGGGCAGTACCAGATAAATTGCTCTTATGTGTGCATACAAGAGACTAAAATTCCTTTGAAAGTTTATAATTTCTCATGGGAAAACACAACATAAAAGTTACTTTTACTCATAGAAAAACAACACCATATTTTCCTGTCAACCTTTGCTGTTGGGAATTTCAAACTTTTTGCATTTTTTCCCTGTGATTCTTTGTCGACCCAAGGGACAGGCGTTTACAACATAATTTACTTTCGGCGTGTCTCTGTAAATCATTGTAATACTTTCTATGGCTAGTGAAAAAAAAAAAAAAAANAAAAAAAAAAAGAAAAAAAGCAGCACTCTCAAGTTGGCCAGACAAAACACTTTTCTAAGCTTTCAACAGCGAAACAAAAATCCCCCCTTTCAGGGGGGCAGCACTGACGTGAGAGATACACAAAAAAATGTATTTTACAAGGGCTTTATATGAATGTTTGTGTGTAGAAGTTGTAATATTTATTGGGAAATATTTATTGAATTGTATTTACTTGCAGTAAAATACACAGAACTTGTGGAGCATAAAACGTGCCTTGGTGGCGGGCTTCTGGGCGCGAAGGGAAAAACACTGGCATTTCATTTTTGGAGAAGGCAGTATTTTTTTTTCTTACTGTTCTTAAGGCCTGTTGTTGTCACTGTTGTTGTACAGACTTAACGGTGTTGTCTCGGATTAGGTGCTTTAAGCATAACCCGCCATAAAAAATCTGGAAACCTGTAGAGCCTTTCAGCCTCACTTTTTGAGACCGCTGCTAATATCAAGGCTCATTCAGTTTTACATTAGAACTTGATGACTTGCACATTGGTTGAACCTTCACCTTTTACAACCTTAATGGGGATTTATTAGCTATTTCACAGTGTGTAAATTTGAATCTAGGTCAGATGAGGAAGAAAAATAGGGCAAATCTGGGCCTTAAGTATAACCTGCATATAATATATCAGGATAAAAAAAAAGGTGCAAAATTAAACAGATGATTAAAAGTGTCTAGAGCAGTCAGAGTTTGAAAAAAGAGCTTGATAAATTAAGGGTGTATGTAGGGTTTTTTTTTTTGAGTTCAAACTCAGGTGACTGGTGAAAGTCTGGTTTCCACACAAATTCAGCAGATTAAGAAGTTAAAATAGCTTGTTAACCTGTTTCTGCTAACTGCTCGCAAGAGGAAATGTAACACAGGTGTGTTTGATATTCACAAGATTAAAGCTTTTGTCTACCATCAAATGTTCACCACATTAAAGCTGTTTTAATGAGGTATTGGAAGATAATGAATGTAAGCCTCTAATTCACTGCAGAAGAGACAGCCTGACCCTGCTTTGACCCCGCTGCAGCCAGGTATCTAAACCAACATATTAGTCACACTTAGACCAAAAGACGTGTGCTTAATGAAATAGCCCCTACCTGCTGCCGTCCTCGTCTGCTGAAAGCGTATCTGGTTCAGGTGCCTAAACTTTTCTGCTCGGTACCCTGGAAGTCTGATGTCAGATATTGCCTGCACGATGCTACCCATCCCTTACCAACTCTTTCGGGAAGGCTATCCAGAGGGAAAAAAAAACCACAGCAGCCATGCGAAAGAAGGATTTTTTCAGCGTGTGTGCATGGGGAATGAGTAGGGAGAAAATGGGTATGAATTAATGTTATCGGCCGGTTATCATTCATCCTAATACTTAGCGATGTTCAGAAAGTCAAGAGCTGGAGTGAATAAAGGTTGGAATGGCCTTTCTGGTTCATCTGGTTTTGTACTTACCGTCCAATGGATCCACCCTCCCACTAAGATAAGGTATGCTGCCTGTTTAGTTATTCTTAATAGAATAAGCTCCAAATAAAAATAAAATAAAGATCCTGAAAGGTTCTCCAAACCAGATTTATTTTGGCATGCATATGCAGGAAACTATGTACTGTAGCAAGTTTTAAATACTGTATTTGGACACTAATTCTCAACTGCCGTCATCAGTTTGCTGACAGCCATCTGCTTGGACCCTGCTCCTTCCTCCCGTTCAGCACCGTTAAAGTAAAATATTGACAGAAACAACTTCTGCAGCAAAAGTGGAAAAGTTAATAACATAACTGAAGTCACGCAGGATTTTTCTCTAATGTTCTGGAGCTCTCCTACAATTTTGTTTTACTCGTGCCTTAATTTAGAAGTGCCCCACCTGGCCTAAAAATAGGAGGTTGTGCAGCCAACTATCTTCAGATGACACAGGTTACCGAGGAGAAATCGATAGCTCTAAGTGCCTACCAGGTAGTTCCTGTGACTTAATAGTAACGAGGAATATATGTGCTCCTGGAGAAGCTGACACACCAGGAGGTATGTTGTTGGTCAGAGGAGGGAAAAGAAGTCACCACAGTAAGGTTGCCACTGTGGCTGCCAAAAGCTGCAAAGGCAGCAGATGGACATAACCCAAATTTACCTGCATTTTGAACAGGGAAATAGAGAGCCCACGCAATCCCTTACGTCACGCTCACTCCAGAATGCTCACTCTGTGCTCTCAGGGGTGCCTTGGCACTTCCAGAAAGACCCTGAGCCTCCTTGGACCGAGATTTTTTTTGTTCAGCACATGGCTCATGATATTCCCCACCTTAATGAGTCTGAGCTTCTCCAGTTCAGCAAGCTCTACCTTCAGCTCTTTGCCTGAAATGTCATTAGAGCTCTTGCACAGGTCACAGGGCAATGCACAATAGAAGACTTTGGCACTAATTATTTCAAAAAAGAAAAGTGAACGTGCGCTCATGTATACACACACACACATCCAGATATACATTCATATGAATAATTTATTTATCATACCTATTTATAATACATGAATCTTTTATATTTTATGGTGATACCATTGCTGTTTGCAGATTTACATCTCTTATTAAATTCCCCACACAACAAAACACAATACTATGGAAATATATAGCCCTACAAACTGATTCAAGACTTCTAATCCAAGTGGTCTTACTGTCTGCAATATTCCTTTCTAAATTGTGCCATTACATCCCACAAATTGACTTGCAATGAAAGATAATTTCTTTTTATTCTTTTACAGCTTTGTGGGAGAGAGGAAGAAAGCATCTATCCCATAAAGAACAACACAACAGTTTTCAAGCTGAACTCTCTAACATACACATCTGTGCCTGCCCTTCTGCAGATGCATGCACACCAAACCTGAAGACGAGTACGTTTGCTATTTTGGAGAACCAGCAGTAGATTTAGTGGAGAAAGTAAAGCCTTTGGGCAGATGAAAAAAAAATCTTAAAAAGCCTAGTTTCCAAGCAGAAAATTTGACTAGCGATGCAGAGAGAGTAGCAAAAGCTAAAAATTGTTTACATATGAAGACAATACCTCATTGTCAAACCCAACACTTGAAAATAGGAATATTACATTTTTTGAGAAATAGTTTCAATATTTGACCTATTTTTTTCTTCCTATAGAACAAAAAAAAATCTGTTCCGTCACCCTGAAAGAGCGCATTGATTCCCACCTCTTGCCTGATGCACAGCACCGCAGGTCAGTGTGCGGGTGAGGGAGGTGAGCACCCTCCATGCGGGACGGGTGGTGAGCGGCTTCCTCTGCACTCCTACTCGCTTCTGCCATCCCCATTTGCACTGCTTCCTCCTTCACTTTGGGCTAATCTCCCCAAACCTTGTTTAAAGTCCTCCGTGACAGTCCCACAAATAGTCAGCACCTCCACCTCTCTTCAAAGACCCTGTTTGTTCCCCAACGCGGCAAAGCTGCCTCCTCTCGTCCCAGGTGCTGAACCATGGAGATAGAAATCCCAACTCTGCACTACCTTAAGCACAAAAGCAATGGCTTTCTTCCTTAAGTAGTTCTTAGACTGGAAGGTGACGGTTCCCTGAGGAAACACGTTATTTTAAACAGCCTGCTGCTTGTGTGGTGAGGTTGGCTTACCAGCCTTATCGGTGTACCTTGCAGGTTCTCTTTTATGGTCTGTAGCTGGAGATGCTGAGGCGTCCTTAGAAAGCCACAGGCATAAACCACAGAAAGAGAGTGAAGATGTGATTGGGAGAGGCAGCAGAAAGCACTCCTGTTCATTTTTCTGTGCGTGTTCTTCTGCAGGTACAGCCAGCAGGATCTCCTGCACAGGCCCCTGAGTTTCTGGAAGGGCCTTTAGAAGTTTCTGGGTATTTTCCAAAAGCAAAATCATCAGCAAACCCAAAGCATGAAAAAAATACTCAAAGAAACAAAATCAGGCATGACAGAAGAACTATGCAAAGATGTTGCTGTTGCTTCACAATCAGCCATTTTCCTACTCTTCATCTACAGGGGAGAGGTACAAGAGCCCCAAGACAGCTTTGCTGTCTCTGTGCACATTGGTGGAAGGCTGTAATGCTTTCCTAAGGTTTTCTCAATTAAAAGCTCTGTTAAATGCTGTAACATTTAGCTCCACATGTTAAAGAAGGTGCTTTCTTCTCTAGCTGCCATTCTCGCTAGCTTTGCCTGTTTCAGTGCTGTGCAGTTCCCTGTGACTATGGAGTCAGGAGGTGATTTTTTTCGAAGTCCAGTGATTTAAAACTTTTAGACATTTTAGAAGCCATAGCGATTTCTAAGACACGTTGGAATGAAGATGGCATTTGTTGAACGAAACACTGTATTTTAACTTGCAAAGAAATGTCTAAACAGGACTCTAGTGATCAAAAAGTCATAGGAGTCATAAATTCCATACTGCAAATTATTTTGCTTTTGCAGTATCTTTAATGCAAATGGTGAACTATAAGGTTCCCTAAGATTTTAATTCTTGACATTAGACAACATATTTATTAAAGTGTTTATAGGGCACAAACAAACTCTCAGAATGGGGTTAGAAGCCTGATTTAAGTCCTACAAGTAAATAACACAATAAAGAGATGAAATATCATACATTTTATATAACAAGGCCAGGCTGGATGGGTCTTTGAGCAACCTGTACTAGTGGAAGGTGTCCCTGCCCATGGCAGGGGAGTTGGAACTAGGTGATCTTTAAGCTCCCTTCCAACCCAAACCATTCTAGGATTCTATGATTTCGGATATTAAAAGAAGAAGTATCTGTTGAGCATCTTATACACAAGTCCAGCTACAGAAGACTTCGTTGCCTGTTGTTACGTGGTGATGTCAGAGAGATTGGTAGTGTTGGGTTGACGGTTGGACTTGATGATCCTAGAGGTCTTTTCCAACCTTAACAATTCTCTGATTCTGTGATTTGGACACTTCTCTGTCTTTAAGAGCCGGTCACCAGAGGTGCAGAGCACGAACCTCCGCATGCTCCCACCAGCACGGCACACCGCTGGTGCGGTGTCCATCAGTGCTGCTCCAGTGCGGCAAACAGCATCTGTCAACCTCTGATTGCAACCAACGTCTGCCAGGGAAATTCTTTCCTGTAAAGCTCTGGCCACAAGTCCAATGAAAATGCTGCAAAAGAAGAGGAAAAGCGGTAAAGGCCTTTTCTATATATACTTCCCACTGAAGAGTAATATCATAATACAAACTGCTTCTTGGTTTAGCATCTGTGATGACAGCATTTATGTCAGCTGAGTCTTCAAAGCTGACAACTGACATCACTGGAGAATCTACAAGATTTCTATTAGTAAAGTCTCGCAAAAGAGAACATCTATTTCCCCAACAAACCGAATTCTCCTCCCCGACTAGCATAGGATACAAATGTGGATGCCGCTCTGCGTAGCTGTATCTAATTGTAAGGTCACACCTTTCTTTAATTAGTTTCCTAAAAGTTTATAGCAAGTTTCCTTAGTGACACAGGTAGGGTTTCATTGATCTCCAGCCAGGGCTGTCATTATGGGAGGATGGGTTTCCAATTTCTGATTAATGAAAATTATAATTACGTACAGATAACAGAGAGAGAGAGATGTTTCCATGTTACTTTAAACAAAGAAGAGTTAAGGCTTTATCTTAACTATGCATTGGCACTGCAATGCGAAATGGTCATGCAAAATTAATTTTTAATGTGTTCAATTTATATTAAAAATTTCTGCAAGTGTGTGAATTTTTTTTCTAAGGCTGGAGTGCTACTTCATTTACAATATTCCCTGAAGGTGTTTTTTTTTTTAAAGAGACTCTTAAACTGAAGCCATTTTAAGGGTTTTATGAGACATTATGTGAGCTTTCATATGCAAGTTAGTCGTTAAGTACCAGATATTATATTCTGTAATATGCTTAAGTGATATTAGAGGCTGTATATAGCCTGCAGTAATGGCTATTGCTGCTTTTTTAATTTATCAAGAAAATGTTGCTTAAATAAGGAGCAAATCAGTGCTTGGGTGTAGAAAATATAAATGTAAAGGAAGTAACAACATTGTTGTGACATACTTTGCACTCTCAGCTTCACTGGCAAGCCAAACCAGGGTCTACTTTCTCCTACTCCTATTGACACACATGGCAAGTCCCGTGTATGCGGTGCTGGAGATATGTGAGAAATTTCACTGAGCCTCACTAAACAGTGTACAGCCATCGCTCCTCAAGACTTCATGAGAATTAATATTATGCCCGGTAACTGGACTGTTTTGTATGATTCCCGGCACTCAAACAAAGTAACATCTCACATTTGGACTTAAACGAGTGAAGTCTTTGAATGTTCAGCCTACAAAGGGAAATGTTTTTGTTAAGCTGGATTCACTGGTCAAGCTATAAAGGCTATGATTTAAAAACAAACAAACAAACAAGCAAACAAACAAAAAAAAAGAGAAAACAACACAAAACCAACCCTCACATGGTGAACAAACTTGCTGGTTTTTCTTCCCACCCTGGCCCAAGAGTCAGAGAAAGAAAAAAAGGAGCCTTTAAGCTGACAAGCTTGTAGAAATATAAAAGTCACTTGACTTCCCTTTCAAATGTGCCTCTTGCTCCATGTCCTGACACAGACATAAAGTGCTTCTGTAGTTGTGCTGCAGAGAAGTGGGACACAGGCGCGTTTTACGCTGGCAGCCCTGAGCAATGACACCTTATTTTGGCTCAGAGTCCGCCACCTGCCCCGACCTCTGCATGGAGCCCCAGCTGACTGTAGAGCTTGTTCTGGTTAAAACGTTCCTTCTCTAACCACGGGCCACTCTTCTGTGCCCAGCTGCAAACTCCCACTTTCATGCAGAGTTATGATTGAAGAAATGTATTTCAAATGAAAAATAATCTTTTCCATTTTCTTTCCCTCTCCCAGCTGCTGATTCCCACCCTGATTTCTGTTCTGGAGCTGTGATTAATCCTTTCTTTTTTTTTTTTTTAAATCACATCATCCTTCTCTCTCTGTCCCTGCCTCTCCTCCCCCTCCTCTTCCCAGTCCTCCTCACAGCTGTGGATCCTTACTCCTCCTTCCAGTCGCCATCACTGTCATCCCTGCTCTCCTCCCTCCCACGGCTTGCTTAAATATTTCAGAGAAAAGCAATCCAGCTTCATCCAGGCTTTATGGCACTGCCTCTCCTCTTCTCTGCATTTATCCTCACTTGCTGCCTCTGGGAAGAACGAGGCCCTTGGCACACTGGAACCCGCCTCTTTAATGAACCGGCTTGCAAACGAGCATCAAGTTAGACACCAAATCGGCAATATGGACCTCAGCAAGCCCTAGCAGAGGGATTTGAGGACCCTCCGTTGAAGAACAATTTTGCAGGGAACACATGGGCTCTCCAAAGTGACGCAGCAAAAGCCCAGGATAAACATCTCCAGGCTCCCTCCGCCTGGGTCCGCCTGCTCGATGACCTCATGCGGAGCGCCTGAAATCTGATTAATGCAAAAAGTCAGTGGTCCAGAGGGACCTTCCTGGCAAGGAGGAGTTGGCCAGCGAGCGACGGGTCCATGCTCAAGGGGAGAGAAGGTCAGGACAGGGTTAGCCTCTTTCTCTTGCAGGATAAAGCCTCCCTTGGCCATTTTTTCACAGTTTATGACTACTATGAATTCTGTTCATGGACCAGGAAACTTGGTCCCAGCCTCCCAAGTCTACCATAGTTATCAGGACAACTATATATTCACCGGATGACAAAACGTTCCTTCTTTCATCACGAAACTCTCATCGATGGCTCCCTAGTCTAAGGATGAGGAAAACACAGTAGTCTCCGAGGGAAACATGGTAGTTTTTGGTGTCTACAGCCCACGCATGGTGATTTCTTGTGGTTAGAGGAGAAACTGCCGCTGTAATCTGCCCATCAACCCTGCATTGAGGTGGCTTTTGCTTTACTCTGGGGACGCCCCTGCAGTGCATTCCCACCTTGTCGGGCTGAGCAAGTCACAGCGCTGCCAGGTGTATCCAGGTTTGGCCCTTCCTGTAGCAAATTCACAGGGAGCTTGGGCTGAAGACTAACAGAAGAAACCAAACCAAACCAAACAGATACAAAGCAGTAATAAATATAGCGAACTATCAGCACCTGAATCACCTCCTGACCCCATTCTGCACTGTGCTCTATCCCCGTGGTGACCCTCAGCACCCGTCTGCTCTGCTGCAAACCCTCTTCCCCACCCGCTCCCGTGCTCTGATTTCAGGAGCCAACTTTTATCCAGTTTAAAGCTCTTTCATATGGTCCGAACCACTTTAGCCTTTTCCCCAAGGATATCTGTGGAAGTCTCTGTATGCAGGTTTCCTGTCAGTGTCCACGCGGTCAAAGGGCAATTAGGCTTTTCTACGGTCACCGGCTTCAGTCCTGCAATGCGGAGCTTGAACTGGCTTAATCCTTAATAGGCAACACAGCATCTGCTTCTCTTCTCCCTCCCACCCCCTTCACATGTACGCACAAAGCCTCACTATATGAATAAAATATTTTCCCGTTCTTCACCTGATTAATCTGTGTGCATGTGCCTTTGTGTCTATTTTGCATGTACTATGTGTGCATATGTATGTAGGCACGTGCATACGTGCTCTTCGTGTGTGCCAATGTACCTTCCCCTGATTATATACAAACAGATGTTTATATATAGAATGCATATTATAAATTTAAATCGATACAGGAACATAAATCTGAATAAATCACAGCTAAGCTGCAGCTTAAAATAAACATTCTGGAAAAAATAAGCAAATAAACTTTTTTTTTTTTGGCAGAATGTTTATTTATTTAACAACAGCGATGCAGTTGCTTACACTTTCTACAAATGTTTTATCTCTTCTTCCTCCGCACCTGTCCCTGAGTGAATAGAGCCACATCTGTCTCATCTTGGCATAACAAGTACACATCTACATCTGTGAAAGATGATTCCATTTTTGAAGGAAACACTGTCTACTTTTACACTCCTGCAGTCTTCTAGAAATTATTACACAATGGATTTTGTGTCTTGCAGGAAGGCTGCTAAATAGTGAATAGCGAGTTTGGAAATGATACAACAAAAGTAATGCCCTACTTTAACAAATAGATAGATAGATATAGATATAACTATGTTTATTCTAAATTTTTCAGATAAGATAGACGCACTGATTAATGTTACCTTCAATTTACTGTTTCTAGCATACTGGACTTGCACTTAAAAAGCTCAGGAAATGAGAACTGTAGAGTACAGGGGTAGTAATGAGATATAGACGCTTTCACCCATCAGCTGCCGAGTCAAAGCCTAAATGAAGTTGGTAGCAACTGAAAAAATAGCTAATGGTTACTTAGTAGCATACATGAAATAAGATAACGGGCTCTCTGGACAAAAGAAGGTGAGGTTTGGATCATTTTCCAGAATTCTCATACTGCTATATCCTTGGTTTGCCCCTTCCAAACAAAGGTCACGTGTGGTGGGGAAACATAGCCCCAACCTGAGCCGGGGCATGGGAGGACGCGCTGGGAGGGACCGTGGCCAGGCAGCTTGCAGTGGTGGCACGTGGCATGTGACAGCCCGTCCTCCTCCAGGAAAACCATGCCTGCCCAGCCACGGCAGCGTGGCCAGTGAGCTCCTGGCTCAGGGTCCAGCCGTGGTGCCAGTACTGACAGCGGGCTCTTGGCTGAGAGCAGCCACGTTCTACCCAGGGTATGTCATTAATGCCATCCAGTAGCTCATTAAATAAATGAAGAGGTGAGCTTTGGCTGATATAGTTAAGGGTTTAATGAGGTAAAATAGTGAAATATCCAAAAGCCTCTTCCTGACTGCATCACCAGTGATACTGAACTGATGAGCAGCAGTTGTTATGCACTTCTTTTATGGGCTCGGCTATCAAAGCTGAAATAAAAATAAAGGAAAGGTGAAGTGTCCTGAAGCTCCTCTTTCACTGTCACATTTTCCTCCCCTGCGCACAACAGCTCTTGTAGAAAAGTACTGAAAGCTGTAGAAGCAGTGCAGGAGGGAGATTCACTCAGGCAAGTTTGCTCAGCTTCTCACATGGAGGGATTAGCCCAAGGAGAGCATTAAAATCCAACACATTTGCAGGACCTCTGCTATCTGGTACAGACTGTGCCATGCCTTGTGCCAGCAAGGCTGCGTCCGCTAACCAACCAGATAACACGGTATTTTCAATCTGTATTGATGGCAGAGAAATTTCACTGAAAGATGAGGCCTGGCCAGGAAATAGAAACTTTGTCTATGGAAAATATCTGCCTGTAGTAAAATTTCCATTCACTGCTTTCCATCACTTCCTAGCCATTTTTCATCCTTTGCCAACCTGGAGATCTGTGTAAAGTGTGAGAAGTCTTCTTTGCTTTCTCACCCACTGAGAGCTTTCAAACTTAAAAAAAAAAAAAAAAAAAGGAAATACAAAAGTGACAGTGTTGCTTTCAAAGACGAATGTTATTTCTCTCTAAGACTTTCGGTTGCTTTTCCTTCGCTGTGTTGCAGGACAGAGAGAGAGAGAGCAAGACAGATTCACTTCCCTCTGATTTCTAAACAGTCTGCAACATGTTCAAATCAAAAAAGAAATCAGTAAGTGTTCAGGAATTTTGATTTGAGAAACCAATTATTTTACAGGGGAAAAGAATCCCAATCAGAATACGTTATTAATTACAATTAATTTAATGGTTTAAAACATATATGAAGATTTAATGAGAAATCATCCTGGTTGATACATCATTCTAAGACCCTGCGTGCTAGAAAGGGTCGGTCCTTAACACTTCAACAAACGGGACCGATGATTTTCTTTTAAGGCAAGCGTGGAGGGGAGAGCACAATTTGTACGCAGCTAGGCAGTCCTTCCGTATAGTATATTGAAGTATTGATACACAGGTCTTGGATGCCGTGATGCCAACCCTCTTTCCTCTTTTTTTTTGCAGTGTTTCATGTACTATCTTTAGGCTTTCTCAAAATTAACTGCTTGATTTATCCATCCTTCCTGGGAATTTATGATTCATATCTTCCCTTTTTTTTCCCCCCTCTCTTCTGCCAGACCTTTCCAACTCCCAACTGCTGTTCTAGCTTCTATATTAAGCACCCCGGGCTCTGATGTACTTGACAATGCCCTGTACTTTAAACATACACACACACACACACACAAAAGCACACTAGTGATCTGAGATATTTTCTACAACGTGACATATATACACCAACTTCAGACTTCAGACCTTTCACCATCTTAATAAATACCTTATATTTGATTTTTTCTCTTATTTACATTTGTGTTTTTTTAATATTATTTTTTAAAAGGAATGAAAAAAAAATCATTGACAGTTATATAATGTGTATTATTTACTTAATAGCTGTTCTGGTCTATTGGGTAAATATATAGTCAGGCAGTTTTTAAAAACACGTATTACGTACCCAAGAGACCAGAGAGACTCTGAAGGAGCTGTTCCAGTCTATTGGGTAAATATGTATTTAGGCAATTTTTCAAAATATGCTAAAACTCCTTCAGTGCCATTCTGGTCAATTGGTTAAATATGTATTTAGGCTTCTTTTTTAAATGCCTTTTATGTAGCCGATAGACTGAAGAAACTAACTGCTGAATATGTTTTCATAATTTTTACCTATGGGTATCACTTATAGTTGCTTCCTGTATTTCAGCTCTGTCCCCTGCTGTTGCAGCTATCGCAACACCGAGGAGGAGCTGCGTGTCACAGGCATTGTCACCAAGAGCAGTGGCACGAGCAAAGGCTAATACAAATATTTTTATATGTGAGCAACATTATGAATGACATTAGCCCTTCTGATTGTCATCCTTGCTCCCTGCAAGTGATGCTCTACATACATTTTTCCTGCATTTGACTCTCTGACAGTGGACTGACATACTTTGCATTGTGCTGTGCTGGTTAGACTGATGGATATTTTTAAACCAGCTGCATTTTTTTTTGATATTCGGAGGCACAAAATAGCATTCTGAAGCCCTGCTGTCAATTTTGGGGTTGTTTATATGTGTGAAGTTTAGCACATGTTTAAGTATGATCAGGGCTCAACCAACAGCACTTACATCACTTTAAATTTAAATACATTATTTTTTTTTAATATATATATGCCTCCAAAATCTTTTTAGGTGTTCAAGGTGATAGGAGAATCAAATCTGATGGCTGAGCTGTAACACAAGTTTCTGAAAACCTTAATGTAAAGTAGCTGTGACAGATGTTAGCATGCTGGGGTTTGTTCAACTTATGCTATATTTCAGCTGAAGATATATATTTACATCTAGTTCTTTCTGAGTAAGCTCTGGTGAGAATTTTGTACAGTGAGAGAAGCAGGAGCTGGGCTTAACACAGTGGCTCAAGGAAGGCAGACGAGGAAACTCTGCCAGGCTTCTTCCTATTAATCCACAGCTTTCAAGACAATTATATTTGCTCCACGGTTCCCTCTTCGCTTTGACTCCCTTTATGGATCAGGCATCCCCATTGAACTGCTGCTGTAAATTAATCCAAATTTTATTGTTATGAAAACAGGACTAAACAAATATCTCCTCTTATTCCCACTGCATGAACCGGCGGTATAAATCCCTTTTCAGTTTTTTCCTTAATGATAAATTATTAACTCTCCACATAGAATCAATCATGTTCAGCCCACAATAGCCTGTGCTGCCACACAGTATCTTCATTTGCCTGGCTGACAGTTACTTCAGGAAGGACAGGTCTTTGCCCGCTTTCTCCAGGTGGGTCCTCAGCTTTCCTTGCAGCCTAAGTGGATACTGCTAGGAGGCGGCTGGTCTTGATCTATGGTAGAGCTGGTGAATGAAACCCACCTCTTGTCCTGCTGCAGGACAGATTTGCATTCTCCCTTCCCAGCAAAAGTACGTTACTCACCCATCCAAGTATTAGAGAGCTTGTTCTATCTTGGTGTTTTTTTCTCTTTTGCAGAAATTTTGAGATAGGTTATTACAATTCTTAATAATTTTAATTTCCTTGTATTGCTCCTTTTATGGTTTCCTTGAATCACGTTCTCCATTAATAAGAAAGCTATCGTAAATATTTCCCTCAAATGTGTTTAGAAAGCTTTAATTACATTAGCTAACTAGTACCTACTGTGGAGATGGAAAAGACAAAGAGGCAAGAATGAACATGGGAAAATGAGGATTACACATGTGTGCTCACACGTGCCAAGGACAGGTATACGTACACGTGGAAGTAAAAATTTGGTGGGCTATATCTATCTTTGACAGGCACATGCTAAGCTAGAGATAGTCTTGTTGAAGTCAGTGGGGACACTTAAATTTAAGCAAAGTGTAAACCATTGTAGATCGGAATAAAATGATGTCACCATTTCAAATAAATCGACTACTTCGTTTTGCATTAATACAAGTCTAATTCAGAGGATTTTTTTAAAGAAAAACAAATGTGGAAAAATATTGATAGGAATTCTGACAAGGAATATTAATAAATGAAAATGTTGATAAGAACTCTGGATAAATTTGACGAGTTATTGCCAAAATAAGTAAATTTATTATCCAAATTATTAGACCAGCTGTAATGCTAGTATAAAAATAACAGTGCATTTGAAGTGATGTTATGTCACTCACATAATTTCATAAACAATGATCAAATCCCATCAGAATAAGAAACATCTTGTCTGTCAAACATTACGAGATGCTTTCCAGATCCACCAGTATATCCAGGCGTTTCCATTAATCAGCACTACGTAGGCTTTTTTCTTTTTAAATTCATTGAGCTGGATGCCGGGAGATGCTCTCAACAGGAACTGTTGCTGTGTAACATACTCAAGCCTGAAATGTGATTCTATTTTTATAATACAAGGATCCCTGCTGGCTTAGGGGAGTGCTGGTAGGTACTGCGTCCAGATCCGGATGTTGAGCTTATTCTGTAGAAAGGGTAAAATTCCACTTTTATTAATATTCCAGTTTGTTGGGGTTGGCAGGGGCCAAGGCGTTTTTTTTTCACCAACTTACTTCATAAGTTATTGGTGAGGTTTTCCTTTTCAAAGGATGCTCACGCCTTGCCAGGCAAAATGTGGGTAAACTGTAACTGGAGCTTCTGAAATAGCTCTGCCAAACGGCTTCACTTCTGCCTGTTTAACTGTGTTCGTGGTCCTCTCCTAGATGAAAATGAACTTATCCATTTTTGTACCAAAAACGTTATTGAGCCTAA
>VZTV01063450.1:0-15164 GCA_013400875.1 Anhinga rufa
TCTATGGTTCTATGAATATTTCTTCTTTAAATACAATTTGAATGTACATGCAAAGGCCGATTTTGGTGCATCTGATCAGTTTCTTTCTAAAATGCTTTAATTATTTTGAAAGTCTTTTGCAAACTGAAAACAAACCTCTGCCTCCCACTGCCATCAGTCCCCCATTACATCCCTGCTCATGTATTAGGCATTGATTTTTTTCCCCTCTTCCTCAGTTTTAAGTGGAATAGAATGTCATCTCTAAACTATTTCACTCTGCATCATAATGAGGCAAAAGCAGCTCTGTTGGGATGGGGCAGAGTCCAAAATCCAGCAGCATGCCTTACTCATCAGCTGCCGCTCTCGCTCACACGGGTGCCAATCCCTTAGGGAGTGCCACGTGCGGGTGGGCCCTGCTGAAGGCACTGGGGCTCCACGCAGGCTCAGGCCTGCATTTGCATCGGGAGATATTTCTATCTGAGTCAGGGGAATAGTAACACCCACAGACTCAGCCCTAGGCTCTGGCAGATTTAGCTCTCAGCAGATGTAGCTATGAATTCATTTAGCCTCATCAGTGGTTTAAGCTAATGCACAGGCTCTAAGACACCGCTGGTATAAGTGAGGCACTCTCACGTGTCCTGTTGAGCCACCTCTGCTACAGGGGGACTAAATTCCAGCAAAAGGATGCACAGGCAGCTGGGCATGGTAACACCTTAACCTAAATCCATCAGGGCCCTGAGCTGCCTGACTATACGTATATTGATGTTTTCATTGTTACTGGTTGGGATAACCCTCCTCAGAACTGTTAACAGTCCTGACCCTTTCTTTTAGGCGGTGGCAAGAGACAGTTAAGCACATGTCCCTGTCCAAAGCAAAGGTACGTGACATTTCACAAAGGAATTTGAACTATTTAGGTGCAAGCCAAGGTATTATTTGATTAAGGCACAGGGGTGGAGAAACCAGGAGGAGCATCAGAACAGACCTACCAGAAAGTGAGACAGAGACCAAAGAGGTTCACAGCAGAAGCCAGAAAAAGGTAAACAATACATTTGGGGCTGGCTGAAAGAATGTCGAATTGTTTGACCCCATGCGTTTCCAGAAAACAAACATTTTGTCCTTATTTTGTAAATGGATTGAATTCTGTCATCACTCCTAACAGAATCAAACTACAAGCACTCCTATTTTGAGGTAGTTTTTCAGGTGAGAAAGGTAACAGAACGGTTTTATTGCCATGATTTAGTGATGGTACCTTATTTATAGCAAGCAAACCCAAGAGAGAATTATGCAGTTCATTACACACTTGTGACAATAAAACCTTTATGTCTTGCACATATGTTACAGAGAACCTGTTTTAGAAACACTTCGGAGACTAAAAATAAATACATTGGATACGTTTAATATAGCCTCCAAAGCCATGTGCTTTGGAGACACCATGAGACCAAGCGAACAGAGCTTGGAGAGAGACACCAGTACATTTAAAACAGCTAAAAATTACTCAAATGGCCTTGCTAGATACAAAAATGTTTCCAGAATTAAGTCTGGCATTGTGGGACCTTCTATGGGTAAAGGTAAGCATAAGTGTGTAAACATAGACACAAAACAAGTGTATCCTATAAATGGTTACTGACATGCGACAGAAAAGGACACATGCCTTCACATAATTCCCTCTGCATGAAACATGGAGTATTTATAGCAGCTACTCCGTGTTCATTAACTAATATATATCAATATATACTTAATGAATAACACTAAATATCTGCAAATTTTTCTGCTGCCAGAATGATTTCTCTTTTTGACTGTTTACTGATTCTTTACGAGTCAAAAATAATGATTAAAAATATGTGCTTTCTTGTATACCACTAACAATTTTCATCTCTGCTCATGGATGTGCTTGTTCAATCCATGTATCTCAGATTGGTCCAGCCCTTTCCCATTGCATTCCATGCTTCATCCCCTGGGTCTCATGTAGTAGACATAGCTATGGGCTATAGCTAAGATGTGAAAGAATTCCCCCTCTGGAGCTATTCTACATACGTGTCTATGTATGCACATATATGCCTATATAAACACACATGTGCTCTCCAGCTGTGTAGGGGGAGTCAACCTAATTTTTAAAGCATACAGAGAGCAGAAGTGGAAATCCTCAAGGCCTTCTAGTTTTCATTATAAACTCTTAAAACTAATTAAACAAAAACCTGGCCTTATTTTTATTCTTTTCCTTAAATTAGTGCACATGTAACTGTGAAAGTACATCCCTGCTTGAAGATTTTGGGAGAACCTCAGGAAGTAAAAGGTATAAAACTCATCCTGTTCCTCTGACATCACTGACATCTCTCTCTATACTAACAAGAACTTGTACCTCTAGAGGAAGCCCCCTTTCCTTTTCCCGGCTGACTATGAAATGTTGTTGCCCCTGATGCCATCCCATTCCTTATTTCTGCTTAGAAGATACTAGTGAAATCATTGCTAAGTAGCTGTGTCTAAAACTCATGAGGTTTTTCCGGGCTTATCCCTGGAAGGTAAGTGAATAATTAAAAACCAAATCACTGCACCTCCTAGGCTGGGGGGAGTACACCACTATCAACTCAGGGCTAGGTGCAAATCACAGGACATAGCCTAAAGCATGAGATACCAATGTACTATGCAAGTGCACAAGAAGGCCCTCAGCAGCCTGCCTGGTGATCTCTCCTGTTTTACAGGGTTGCACATGGGACTTGTGAGGCCTTGTTCCTTTTTTGTTTGTTCTCTTCTGTTTGGACCATGTGAAGCCACCTAGCCATGGAAAGAATATGCAACATAAAGCCTACACTTAAAAAATTTAAGGACCCGGGTATAGAAAGTTTAGTCTGCAGTGAAATGGTTTAGTCAGAGAGATAATGTCCTGGGTATAATGCTGTGCTGAAAGCAGAGAGGTTTAGTAATGCCAGGATACTTAGAAGAGGAGGTTAGCAGAAGTCTTGGTTGAAGCTTTTCAAGACAGACTTGTTAGTAAGCAGACAGGCCCAGTGTCCCTGGGGCAGACAACACCTGTGCTGCTCTTGGGGAGAAATATGACGCCCACTTCTATTACTAGATTTGCTGGTTGTGTATGAGACACTTGTGAGCATGGGTGGTTATTTGAACTGTGGAGAGGTAAGAACTCAAAGGGGGTTTTGTTTAAAAGTTTCCATACAGAAGCAGGGAAAGAAGAGGGCTGATTTTGTTGATCAAGGAATAGTAGAGCTCTCAGTTTTTCCTCCCTCAGTGGTTATTGGGTGGAGGGTCCAAGGAGTGCCTGTTTGGTGAATCTGCTTGCGAATTCACAGATGCAAGGGAGCCTGAAGTCAATAAGACACCAGAATCCTGTTAGACTGGTTTCTACTGGTTTGCAATGCCAGGTGGGGTTGGAGTGCTGCTGTGCCAGGCTATCCTTGTCAACTGCATCAAGCTAATTTCAGCTAATTCCAAACCTGACATAAGCTGATACTATTCTTATAGCCTCTTACACTGATTGCACGTGTCTTTAGTAACTCAGGAAAAATACTTGATAGACAACTCTGGAAACTGTGCAGCAAACAGCATCAGTCATACAAACCTGCCCTCCAGAAGGGCTCTTTTTAGCCTGGCAAGAAGGGAAGATTGCAGAACGGCTGCTCCCAATGCAGAGTAGTCTCTTCTCTCCTGGGACCAAGGCACTAGCTCAGGGCTTAGGCAATCACATCCAGAAGCACCCACACACTTGCCTCCAGTTTGCCAGCTACAGCGCTGGACAGTGTTGCACTGTAGCAAAACAGGCACACTTGCAGTGCTCTCTGGCTGCATGTGCATCCACAGTAAGCCTCCATTTTTTGGTCAAACAAGTGACATGGTCTCCTCAACAGGAGGAAGAGGTTGCCCAGAGAGGTGGCAGATGCCCCATCCCTGGAAACATCCAAGGCCAGGCTGGACGGGGCTCTGAGCACCCTGCTCTAGTTGGGGATGTCCCTGCTCGCTGCAGGGGGGTTGGACTGGATGGGCTCTAAAGTTCCCTTCCAACCCAAACCATTCTATGATGATTCTATGATTCTAACCATAATTCTGTGGCTCGCTTTACCCACGTGCTGTGAAAATTGGTAAACCTTTCCCTTTCAGACATTTCCTTTTAAACCTCCTGTAACCCTCCTCTATTACCCTCCTCTTCACTCCCAGTTTTTAAGCACAGAAAGAGCAAGGCCGGGATGCGGGTAGTGAATGTCCCAGCTGTGGCACTGAATCGGGTCCTGCGAGAGCAGATTTCATTTCTCAGCTTTGCTGCAGTTCCCTGAGCACATCAGGAACTTTCCCGAGTCTTAGTTCTCCACCTCTGGAGTGGGAGTGGTATGCTATAATTTATGAATACTCCTGTAGTTCTCCCATAGTCTTTTTTCTTCTGAGTTACTTGAGCAGGAACTCAGTGTAAGTACAAGAGCATGACATGAGATAGCCTGACTAGTTCAAAAGAGCTCTGGATGATACTGTAACTAAAGAAAAAATGAACCAGTTTGGGTATTCTCTCTTCTTCAGTTATTTTTCATTTGATATTTCCTACATTTCTGTCCCCAAGTGAAAAGCAGGCATTTTGTCTAGATTTCCATTCCTCAGTGTCCCTGTTGCTCTTCTTAAGTTTTATTTGGGCTGCCTGCAATTTCTCCTAAGAAGGGGTCATTGTTTCAGGAATTGCTCCCTTTTGGACCAGCAAAGTCCAAGTTTTGCGGATTTAGTAACCTGGTAGACCTGTTTTTTTTTTTCATAGACATCTGTTTCAAAGATGATTTTAGCTAGGAAAGAGAAGGCAGGGAGGAGACAAGGTTTCTAGATTGTTTAGGTTTTACTGAGTCTTGCCAGTTTTTCCTATTTTAGATCTAATGGGGCTGCTTCCATGGGGTACTGCTTGGAAACATGAAACACTGTCTCCAGGCACCATTGTGGTAAAAATTATGATACAATTGCCTATAGAAATCATAGAACAAGCTACTTCCTAAAGGAGAATTTGAGTGAAAACCCCAGGCATTGGCCACGTACTCAGGGACAGATAATGATAATTATATAGTTAAAGCATTTCACATTGTCTTGCAGATGTCCTCTCCAAGTTATGGCAGTGTGGGACAATGGGATTTTTGTCTCTGGGCATGTCTTTTCTGGCAATTATTGTAGCGTTTCACACATACTCCTATATTTACAGTTGGTCTTAAAGCGGATTGGATTTATCAGTCCCAATTGGAGCCTGGAGGAAATCAGACCTGCATAAAATTTCTGTCCATCTCTTAAAATGAATGTCAGCCAATTAGTCCTTTTTGCAAGTTCAGTGAAATGTTTTAAAATCTTTCTGTTATTTTAGTGCAATTTTCCTTCTTCCAACTAGAACTGGAAGCAGCAGCTCCACCGTAACAGTTGAATCTGTTGATAGTTTCGTATCTCAAGAGCTAGCTTGTTCTTATGAGATTTGAGTCCCTGTTTACTCTGTGCATTTAAAAATATACCTAGTTGCTGGGACAGAGTTCACAGCTACACTACATACACAGCAACAGCAACTGGTCTCCTGAACGTGAAAGGAAAGATCAGCTAAGGGGAAGGATCAGCCTGGCGTTAGGAGGAAAATAGGCTGGTTTTCATATTTCCTGTCTCTATTTTATTTATATATATTTTTTAAAGCAAGATTACATGTAAACATTTGCTAGGAAAAATCACAACTTGTCCTGCCCCTGGAGAAGGACACACAGTTTGGTTGGTTGGTTGGTTTGGGGGATGTTTGCTGTTTAGTTTGTCACATTAATGCCCGTTCTGTGCAGGCTGGGTTTCCTCTCTGACTAGGTTTCCTCCCTGCAGTGGTTTTCATGCCTGTCAAGCTGTGCCAGTGGTGCCTCTCCTCTCTGTCAGCCAGTATTTCAACAGTGTCATAGCTGTGCTCTGTCTGGGTTGCACAGGACTCCTTCAGTGTGACTTCACTTATAGAGCAAAGTCGGTTCTTTCTTGGGCACTGGATTATTGCCTTTGTTTGTGGCCTGAGGTTTCGTCCTCAGACCATTCCTCTTCCAGCGTCCCCCCAGAACAGGATTTTACTCACCTGACAGCAGTCTGGGGCTGAACCAGTCTCTCATTCGCCATCGGGATGAGGTATGTCCAACAAGTCTGGACTAAACTCCCCCAAGTTGTTAGAGATTTGCAATTCAGTTGTGAATCCTGAGGCAGGTATGTCCTACAGAAGATCCCTGTCCTTCAGTCCTTGTACCTTCTGTCAGTTCTGCTTGCGAGTGAAGTTTCCCTCAGACTTTGTTTGCTCAGTTTCCAGAGTCACAGCAAACATAATTTAAAGGAACAGCTTTCCCTTTACCCAGATAAGTTAGTACAAACGCCCTGAATGTCCTTTGCACTGCTTGTGCCAAAGGCTTAATGACAGGGCATTGTTAAACCTCCTGTATAAATCTTTAACAGCTGGGTGAAACTTTGGTCCAAATCTGCAAACTCAAGTAAGTGGAAACAGTAAAAGGTATTTGCTTACACTTTTAAGGTCTGCTGGCTGAGAAACTGCTCTTCCTTTACATTATTTACAGCCATTTGAGATGAAAGGACTTAAGTGTTTAGGAGTATTTTTAGGTTGCCATTTTCTAATTTCATGTGTGTTCACACACCTGGGCACTGAGGTGGATATAGCAGAGACAGGCTGGCTTTATTTTAAGGCTTTTTGTATCTGTTCATCCAAACGCCTGCTATAATTTTCACCCCTGAAACACTTCAATTTCTTATTCAGGTTGTGCTTACATTTGCTGTTCTCTCCACTGGGCTTTGTTGCTATTACTTGAATGTCCCTTTTCTGCAGGCAGCTTAGGGCCCAATGCTTCAAAGGAAGACAAATAAGCCTGTAATTCCTGTAGCTACTTATGCACTGGTATACTTAGGAGAGTTTCCCCTCATCCTTGGATAACTCACTTGGTATTTTTAAGCCTGTAGTTTGAACGACTTACAAAAAGCATCATATCGCCTGCTGAAGTTGATGTTAGTCTTTCCCTTGATCTTTTTCTTTTTGAAGTTCACTGAACTTTTTATTTTCCTTGTTCATCTCAAAATATTTTAATTGGCCACAACATTACCTTATTCCTTTTAAAATGCAGCTGTATGCCCAGCCTACCCTGTGGAAGGCCAAATGTTCATTGAGTAAAGCTTTGGTTAATACGAAGTAGGTCATCGTAGCTTCATGGTTGCCAGTGTCAGTGTCCCTTTACATCAGCTGAGGGCCTGGCCTGGGCATAGAGGGCTGTCGGGAATTAATCCTGTAATGATTAATCAAGGTCACCATCAGACCTGCGCACTCCTGGTCTAGCAGGACACAGGAATGAGGGATGTACTGGAATTCGGGCTGCTCTCTGTCACAAGAGTCGCTCCAGGGTGAATCTAGCTATCCTTGTGGTTTAGACTTGCTTATCTGAGTGTCCCAGCATTGGCAGAGTACGTGAAGCAAGGGACTCTGGTTTTATTGCATTTTCCAGTGGCTCCTTCCAAGTGTTGCTATTTTAAGGACTAAATAAATCCTGCTCTACAGTCCCCTTTTTCTATGTAAATCTCACCACCTCTCTTCCTTTGCTTCCCATAGATTGTGCCATTCGTTTTGTTAGAAAAATATATTTATTTTTTTCTGTTCCAGATGGGCAAAGTAAATGGAAAAATGGTGTAACGTGTATTTTAGGCAGGCTGTTTATTGGACGTTGTCTCTCACAGAGTAAGGAAGCTTCCCTGTGACAAACCCACAACTCACTGTGGAGAGTCAGAAGGCATACAGGCCTGCTATGGGGTGACGATGTTGCCCTTTGGGTCGAGGGAGTATTTTTTGGATTTTGCCCAATTCTTTCCATGAGAAGAAGTAAATTGTAAAAGGCTATTATCTACTGGGAAAGAAACACTGGCAGCACGATTCTTTGCTTATTCCTGCTGAAGGAAATCAAAAGTAACTTAACAGGAATCAATGGAGTGTGAAACGGTACGAACCCGAAGCGTATGTGCTCATCATACCTGTTGCTCTTTCAGCTGATAAGGATAGTGAGGTGCTGGTTTCAAAGGTGCACAAAGGCTCATTTCCTTATCTAGAATTGGAACAAAAGAAAACGGCGGATATTTCCATGTCCAGTGAACCCTGTTTCCCAAAGAGCTCTGCTACTAGCATTTGCATGTTACAGTCATTATTACTATTACTTTCGCTTTTTCTTGTTGGTTTTCTTTTCCCCGACAGAGCAGACTTTCAGTCAGACCCCGGGTCTATAGGATTTATGTTCCGCACAAATGATACTGTATTCCCTAATGTCTGGAGAGCAGCCCATAGCGTTTTAACTGAAAACTTGCAAAACTGTGTAATTTCTCTCTTGAATGGCCTGACTCCATAGAAGACCCCTTGATTTTAGCTATAGCTGCCTGACGACAGCTGCTACATTGTATAGCATAGCAAAAATACTGAATTACCTGAGCTGGGCTTGCCTTTCTAATAGTGTAAGGAATCAATGGATTCAGGGTTGAATATTTTGCAAAGGAAATATGCATTGATAATTTTTAATGGACTAGGTGTCACTCATTAAATAACCTCTCTTGTTTTCCTACTGATTTCTTTTCACATGTGCTCACAAGCATTAGCTTCTGGAATTCTTTTTCTTAGTCTTCATTTGCAGCTATTGCTATATCTTTCCTAAGAGGTGGCACCCGAAATTGAACATGGTCCTCCAAATGCAAATGCTCCATTGTTCAGTATTCTGTCGTTATATTATCTTCTGCATTATTTTTATATCCTCTTATTAATGCACCCACACAGCCCATTTGCATTTTTTAACCTTTTTAAAAACGTTTTCATTACAACAATCAGATATAAGGGCAATGAAGTAAGCGTGGAACAATAGAAGTGAAGAGCTCGATTCTCCTCAGACTTATACCCGTTTTAAACTTCACTGGTGACACTGATTTTGATTTACACCAAAAGGAAAGAGGGGGGAATCAAACCTAGCACATCTACACTGAGACATCCATTTTTTATAGTTAGCAAGGAATGGTTTTGTAAAACAGTTGCAGCACACAACATGGTGTTTGGAAAAAGCACCTTTTTTTAATTATTTTTTTTATCAGGAAGGAGTCTTTATTGCCAGTAGAGGACTGTGGTATGGGCCAGTGCCTGAAGAGTGGCGCTGGAGGCCTGGATGCTGGCCGTGCAGGGAAAGCACCACAGGGTGCCCATGTGGCAACTGTGTGGTTGTCCTGGACAGGCACTGGGGCTCACCCAGGTTAACCTCACAACAGGACTAGGCAGTGCATTCTTCATTTTGAAAGCCATTCTAGGCTGTTATCCTCTGCACAGCCATGTCCGATACCTGCCCTGGGGAGTGGACCAAATGCAGGGCACCCCAGCCGGCTGCGGAGGAGGGCAGGGACCTTGCTTGGGGAAGAAGAGATGATAAGGGGAGATGGGAGGTGGCCAGAGGCACAGCCAGTCTGCCATGTGCATGCTGCCCGTGTAGAGCAGGGAACCATGGCCACCACAGCAAGCCACGTTTGGGACTTCCTACTCTAAGAAGAGATGGACAACCAGATCTAAGCTGAAGCTGGGCAAGGTGACTTCTGTTAAACAAACGAGCATTTATGGGTCATCTGGCTGCAGAAGCGAAGTGTGTGACTCAGAACACCACTTGAGTAACACTGCTGTTAGCCAGGGAGCAGAAAGAAGGTGAAGAAATCCACAAAGCAATCGTTCATGTCTGGCTTTGTGGCAGACTGTGCATTTGCAGCCTCTTCAGTGTCTCTCTTCCTTCCTTAATTGCTTCTGTTTTACTTGACTCTGGATTTTCTCCAGGAGTCACTGTTAAAAGTTATTATCTGGTGGATATCAACACCATAGTCTCTGGAGGGACTTTTCCTCGCATTGACTATTTGATTCCAGGTAAAGCAGTGATACAAATGCCCTCAGGCTTCTCTTGTGTGTCTCAGTTAAGGCAATACTTGNTCTGGATTAGTTTTCTGCCAGACTGACATCTTCTGATGGCTTGCCAAGGTACGATAAGCAACAGTGCTGGCACAGGAAGGGATACAGGGTTGCCCAAGAGAGAGGAAAGATAGTAATATAGAAGCATTACATTAAGTCTGTTGGTTGGTTGATTGGTTATAAATCCACACCTTGGCAACTCCCTATTTGGCTTGCACAGATCAACCACAACTGCCACCAAATGGGGAGAATTTTCTTCCTCCTTTGTCGTTACTAGCAAGATATGTTTGCAGGATTGCTACTTTCATTTTTTCAGATTACTTCAAAGACAAGAAGCATTAATGGCAGCAATGGAAACACAGTAGAGAGGAGAGGAAAGCAAGAGAAACAGCAAGGAATGGGATAGGAAAGATCGTCTCTGACAGCAGCAACAGAAGGTAGTTGTGAAATCATTTGCTTGGGTACTCCCAGCAGCTGCAGGTGCTGCCTCTAAGCCAGCCAGGGCACAGCTGGGAGAAGGGGTGATGCCACCCTTTTCTTCCTCAGCTGGGACCCCAGGCTCATACTCTCCATTCCTCTGCCTGACTCTCTCCATTAGCTCATTGACTGCAGCTGCCGGGATGGTTTAGCCCTGGTAACACCTCCACAGAGGCTGCTGGGAGCTGAATCTGCATGCACCAGCATGTCATACCCATACCACTGCCTGGGGACTCTGGTGTTAACCCATTTCTTCATCCAGAAACAACACGCTGGTGGATGGGAGGTGGGTGGAACCAGCAGAGGAGTATGTCCAACTATCACAGGATCATCATCTGTTGGTTATAACTACTTCCTGGGTTCTTTGGGCAAACTTTCCCACAGCTCAGGAGCACTCTGAGAGGAAGTGCTGGGAGTTTGCATACTGGGGCCAGAGGAACTTTCTCCTCCTCAGCACAAGGGGACAAGAGGACCAAGAAATAAGACAGCACACTGCACTGTATAATTATGTATTGGGTTTGCATGGTAAGGTTTGGGTAGCAGGGGGCTACAGGGGTGGCTTCTGTGAGGAGCTGCTAGAAACTTCCCCCATGTCTGAGAGCCAGTGCCAGCCAGCCCCAAGGCTGACAGACCCGCTGCTGGCCAAGGCTGAGCCCATCAGCACCGGTGGTAGCGCCTCTGAGATAACGTATTTAAGAAAAGGGGAAAAAACTCTGCGCAGTTGCAGCCAGAGACAGGAGTGAGAATATGTGAGAGGAACACCCCTGCAGACACCAAGGTCAGTGAAGGAGGAGGGGAGGAGGTGCTCCAGGAGCCGGAGCAGAGATTCCCCTGCAGCCCATGGTGAAGACCATGGTGAGGCAGGCTGTGCCCCTGCAGCCCACGGAGGTCCTTGGTGGAGCAGATATCCACCTGCAGCCCGTGGGGACCCCACACCACAGTGGGTGGGTGCCTGGAGGAGGCTGTGACCCTGTGGGAAGCCCACGCTGGAGCAGGCTCCTGACAGGAGCTGCAGACCCGTGGAGAGAGAGGAGCCCGCGCTGGAGCAGGTTTGCTGGCAGGACTTGTGACCCCGTGGGGGACCCACGCTGGAGCAGCCTGTGCCTGAAGGGCTGCACCCCATGGAGGGACCCACGCTGGAGCAGCCTGTCCCTGAAGGGCTGCACCCCATGGAGGGACCCACGCTGGAGCAGCCTGTCCCTGAAGGGCTGCACCCCATGGAGGGACCCACGCTGGAGCAGCCTGTCCCTGAAGGGCTGCACCCCATGGAGGGACCCACGCTGGAGCAGCCTGTCCCTGAAGGGCTGCACCCCATGGAGGGACCCACGCTGGAGCAGCCTGTCCCTGAAGGGCTGCACCCCATGGAGGGACCCACGCTGGAGCAGCCTGTCCCTGAAGGGCTGCACCCCATGGAGGGACCCACGCTGGAGCAGTTCATGAAGAACTGCAGCCCGTGGGAAGGACCCACGTTGGAGATGTTCATGGAGGACTGTCTCCCGTGGGAGGGACCCCACGCTGGAGCAGGGGAGGAGTGTGAGGAGTCCTCCCCCTGAGGGGAAAGGAGCAGAGACAAAGTGTGATAGACTGACCGCAATCCCCATTCCCTGTCCCCCTGCGCTGCTGGTGGGGGGAAGTAAGAAGGGAGGGATGGGGGGAAGGTGTTTTAAGATTTAGTTTTTATTTTCTCAATACCTTACTCTGATTTGATTGTTAATTAATTAAATTAATTTCCCCAAGTTGACTCTGTTCTGCCCATGACAGTAATTGCAGAGTGATCTCCTTGTCCTTATCTCGACCCACGAGCCTTTCGTTATATTTTCTCTCCCCCGTCCTCCTGAGGAGTGGGAGAGAAAGAGTGGTTTTGGTGGGCAGCTGGTGTCCAACCAGGTTCAAACCACCACAAACCATTAGCAACAACAGCTGTTCCACAGTGCTGTTGATCCACGCAGGTACAAATGTGCTGTTTAATTACTATGATAATTTAAAAGTATTTCCCTAGTGCTTGTCCAGCTCACATGGAACCTCCCCTTATATGCAAAACAGGTTTGCTATTTAAATGTCAGCTTGTGTATACATGCCAGCTCTTGGCTTTTCTTGGGGATCTGAGACAGCTGACATTGCTGCCAATATAAATAATTTTGCAGGTGGGAGACTAGTTGGTAAGAGCGTGGTGAGCCTCCCTTTTATCTAATCCAATAGGAGTGCTTTTTGGTTTGTTGGTTTTTTTTCCCCTTTGACGTGACTTCCAGGAGACACACAGTGAAAGAGGTATTTATTTTTCTTTTTTTCTTTCTTTTTTTTTTAAAAAAAAAAACAAAACCAACCCAAACTTTTTCATAGCAGTGGACATTGCTAGGAACTAAAAAGATAAATACAACATTCTGTAGGCTCAAGTAGGAGTGCAGTTTGTGTATTCCTCCACCAAACATACGCTAAGAAAAATACTGCTGCTTCATGTAATTCCTCTCTAATCCTAAGAGAACCTGCACTTTAATGCACAGGAGCTACTGCCAAGCTGAGCCACAACATTTTAAAAGCAGAACTTGATTGATTGTTTGGGAAAGCATGTACTGGGGAGGCTGAAAATCCCCTTGTAAGTGTGGTATGAAGTTTTTGCCACAACAAAAACTTTCTGTTTCTAGTGTGGTTAAAAAGTTTAATCCAATTGGCTGCTGGATTAAAGTCATTCTGGTTTTGTGCCTTTTCAGTTTTGAATTCTGAGTGGTTTAGTTTGTTTAAAGTTTGCTGTTTGATGGGTCTTGCTGATAAGCTCTCCTTTCTGACTTTGCATTGAGGGTGATTTATTGGACTACATAAATGTGTGCTGTCTGGCTTGTTAAGAAATCCCATAGCCTAGATTTGGTGTAGCATCTGGTCTAGGGGCATAAGAAGGCTGGCGATGGAGTGCTCTGATGCTGCGCTTTGGCAGAAGTGGGCACAGTCACGCTGTTTAGCTAGGAGGAAAGGCTTGCACACAGGAATACGCCGTGTAGCAAATATTCTAGAAGCAAACTGGGTCTCCTAGTTCTTAGCCCTATACAACTGAAACATGGCTGCTCCTGGTCCCTCTCAATGCAGTATCCCAATGGAAATGTATTATTTTCTCTAAGCGAAACAAGAAATGTATTTCAGCATAGTGCTTAGTTGACTTTTGTAAGTTTGGAAAACACTGTAAGTCCAGGTTCTGATGTTGAGTAGAGAATGACCACACCTGGATTCTTGTGCTTGCCTTGAAAAGCAGAATTTTAGTTGGGTTTTGCACGTGACTCTTGGGCTTTTATTGTTTGTGTTTCCCCTCCAAAACCTCCCTGAATAAGTTGGATCCCAAATAAACAATCTAAATTCCTTCAAGAACAAGCTGCCTCCTGCACAGAGTGCAGAGCACTCTGACAGGCACCAAGGGATACGGTTCAGTATGTTACCTCATTTCTGTTTTTAAAGACATACTGTTACTTCAGCTTGGTTCTGAACCTGTTAGGGACGGGTTTTTACAGAAACTGAGGCCAGTGGAAATGTTATCCTTTTTAGTCACTTTTCTTGGAGAGGATTAAAGTAAATAAAGATGCAAGGGCTCATCCTGCTCTATAGACAAGCCCATGTGAGCTGCCTTGAAGGACAGAAGTGGAAGGAACAAGTACCCTCTCCTGGTGTCTACTGGTACCTATCCCCTACTGCAACTTGGGCTCCTTCCAGGCATCAGATCCATCATAGATTCTTTTGTTGACAAGTGTTATTTCTTTTGACTCTTCTGGTGTGCTGGAAACAGTCTCTGCTTTGGAAATCATTACAGCTGTATAAGTTGCAAACGATGAGTAATGGTTTCCTCCAATTTAACTCGCCTCTTCTCTTATGTGTTTTCATTGTGCCCATCTTTCTCCCTGTCCACCCAGTTCTGTCTGGAGGTGAGGTACAGTACCAGATCCCAGTGCAGCAGCTTCCCTGGTGCCTTGGAGAGGACTTGCAGGTAAACGTCAGTCTCCCTGACTGGCACACTTCTCAAGGATAAGTCTGGGAAATAAATTCAAAACTCCAGTAAACGCCAAAATGCAGAAGGGAATAGTGGCTACATGATAAATTTCCCGTCTCCTCACCAGCATCTCTGTCATCTGGAAAGAGGTTACCAGCTACCTCTTTTTCTCCTAGGAAAAAATTACCATATCATATCCACTTCCCCTTTCTCACCCCTTTACCTCACAAATCTACAGCTAACTTTTCCTCTCCAAGGTGGCTGAATTGATACAGGCCTGAGCAGTTGTTGTCGGTTTGTGTACAGCTCTCCAGTCTCCTGCTTGTATTTCAGGCCTTTGTGTTCTCAGAAGTTTGTCTTTTTCCCAGTTACAGCTCTTGGTCTTTCAAAAGATGTTGCCATGGTCTACGAACTTGGTCTTGCCAATGTCCTTAGATCATGCTGGCTGCAACACTGCCACTTTCTTCTTCCTTGTAGGCCAGCCAGTGCTGTTTCAGTAGGGTTTAGGAACAAATTAGCATCGTGGACACATGCATCCCTTTGCAATTTAATCTCAGAGGGACTGGCGTGTATGATTTGAACTCCTGCAGTGCTAGAGTATGAGCTTTTGAACACTCCTCACGGGGCTGTCCTGTTGATGATTTGCTGTCCTGTCAATGATTTGTGAACTTTCCTTCTGTTTTATTCAGGAGGGTGTAGCTAGTGGTTTTGCCTCTGAAAATGGGTAGAGGTCAAGAGAAAAATCAGTTCCTTTGAAAACTGGCTGGAGAAGTAACTAAAGCAGCACTTTTTTTT
>VZTV01063453.1:0-17548 GCA_013400875.1 Anhinga rufa
ACCCAAATTGTTCTGTGATTCTAAGACTAAACATGACTCTATCGTCCATTGTTGAAGATATTTAGCTAGAAAAGAGCAATCTTGAGTTCTAATTACCGCTCTCCAATTTCTATTTATATTAAAATATTTATATACACAATATTAATTCAATCTAAAACTAGAGAAGGAAAAAGGAGAGAAGTCTTCTCCATATCAGTGGAGTGGACTAAATTTTTTGTCCTAATGTCCCTGGCGTAATCATTTAAGAAAGATTAAAAGTCATATTCTAAAATAACCTAAAAATGAAAAGAAGGATCCTTGCATAGGAGATGAAGAATTCAAGTTCACATTTCCTTCAACAGACCTGGTTATTCACACATGTTGTGGTTTAACTCCAGCCAGCAACTCAGCACCACAGAGCCGCTTGCTCACTGCCCTGCCTGTGGAATGGGGGAGAGAACTGGAAAAAGTAAAAGTGAAAAAAATTTGTGAGTTGAGATAAGAACAATTTAATAATTGACATAAAATAAAATAGTAGTAATATTAATGATGATAAAAGAATACACAATGCAAGTGATGCACAATGCAATAGCCCACCACCCGCCAACAGTTGCCCAGCCAGTCCCTGAGCAGCCGCCCCCCAAGCCAGCTTTTCCCTAGTTTATATACTGAGTGTGATATCATATGATATAGAATAACCCTTTGGCCGGTTTGGGTCAGCTGTCCTGGCTCTTCCCTCTCCCAGCTTCTTGTGCATCTCCAGCCTTGTCAGTTGGTAGAGCATGAGAAGCTGAAAAGTCCTTGACTACTGTAAATACTGCTCAGCAAAAACTAAAACATCAGTGTGTTACCAACATTATTCTCATACTAAATCCCAAACACAGTGCTAAACCAGCTACTAAGAAAAAAACTTAACTCTGTCCCAGCTGAAACCAGGACAATATACTTGTTAATTGTTTTAGCCACTGAATATGCAGTGGAAGGGGAAAAGTAAACTTTCCATTATTGTGTGAGGCCTCATCCTGTACATGTATTCTAAAAATTTTGCTGCATTCGAAAATGCAGGAAAAACAGTTAGGGCAATACTTATTCTGAGAATCTTGATGGAATGCAGACATGACATATGGCACTTGCTTCCTTGGCACTATCAATATTTAAGCATTCAGAGCAGCAGAATTTTATAGAAGGACAACTCAAGACTTGTTCCTATTACTTGGTTCATCAAGGTTACTCATATTTTCCTGTATTTCATTATTCTGAACTGAAAATACATCCAAACTATTTGCCACTAACAAATTTAATAGTTTAATTAATACCTTCTTTTAGCCCACTGCTCTTCTTCGTTTAGGCAGTTGCTTGTTCAGCTTATTATTAATCAGCATTGTACATACAATTAATTGTATTATTGTATTAATCGGCATTTTTGCCTTCCTAATTGTTTTCCATATGGCCAGTATCAAATGATAGACTCAAGTTATCTGTGGCCATCATATATTTTCTCTCTGTAGAAAGCTAGTACCTTGCTCAGAGAAAACTACCAAGTCAGTCTGCCATGATCTCTTTCTAGTAAATCAACATTACATTTTATGTTATTTGTCTGTTTATCTTATTCCTATGTGAACCTTTGCTGTAGAATACATTCTAATATCTTGTATGGTATAGAAATCCGATGGCTTATACTCTCTTTCTTAAATACAGGTACTATATTGTCATTCCATTGTCATACAACGGTGTTGCTGACCCGACAAACATTTTAAATCCTTTTTACTGAATCTTTGATTTCATGTGATAGTTATTTCAGAAATCTAGTATGGTCATCACCTTCTGCCCATGCTCAAGTATATTAAACATTTTGAATTTTCTTTCACCTAATGATGGGACTTTCTGTTTCTTTAAACTCATTCCTATTAGCCATCTTATGATGTCCTCATAAAAAAATACAAAAAGATAACTAAATTATATTTAATATCAATGCAGTATTCTCTTTGTATGCCTCACTTCTTCAGCCTCATTCCTCATCATTCATGCATCTAACATTTTTGTTTGTTTTAATACACTCTATAAGCTGTATGTCAGAATATTTTAGTAATTCTACACCCCTTGGACTTTATGGAACAGCTTTCTTTGCTAATGATATATTTTCCATTTATAAGGGATGAGAAAATTCTCAAGGAATTGAAAGGATATTCAAGTGCTTTGGGGTTTAAAGTAAGTTTTAAGAGTTATAATGCAATAACTCTGATTAGAATAAATCTGAGAAGCATAATCTGATTAGTATATAACCTTTCAAAACAGTGAAAAGCACTTTAAATATTTGCAACTAAAATTAATATCCAATGTGCAAGATTTATGTAACTGGAGTTTTATCTTATTTGTAAATATTGCTAAGGGATTTCCTAATGTTGCATAGTTTTCTTCTTAGCTCAAAACATATTGTGATTAGTATTGAAAGGAATATGACAGTTCTATTCCAAAGCAAATTTTAAGGCACGAATAATGTTTTATTCTTCCTTAGAACATAACCAGATATTTAAAGAAGTGAGAAAACAGAATTGTCTTAAAGCAAAACCACACTGATAGTGTAATGGAAGAGACCCTGAGCAAGAGCATGATAGATGCAAGACAAGTTTGTGCTCAGCCTCATTCCCATTACAATTTTTCATGCCAGGTTTTCACAAGTTTCAAAGTGAAACTGCATTGTGTTACATGCTTTACCGCTGTACAAAAGGAATACTGGGTTTTATATGGCAAAGGCAAAAGGTGGTCAGGAAAGTAGGCTTGCTAATCACCTGCAGAGTCTCTGGCAGTAGAGAAACCAGGTCAGGAAAACAGTGTGATATTCAATAGACTACACTTTACTATTTGTAACGCTATTTCTTGGCACAGAGAATGTGCAATACCACTGGTTCTAGCTGCTAATTCTTTACTTTTGCCAGTGCTGAAGTGCCCAGACATGGCTGAATTCATTCCTCCCAACCTTGTTTCCAACACAGAAACTTTTTGCCTTTTTTGGAAGAACTTCAATTAGAAGTAAAAGTAAACAATACATATAAAAAATTTCACTCCAACAGAATCACAGGTAAAGCTCGTATTGACATGAATAGACACAGTTGGGTCAATACCCAGCGCTTTTGAAAAAATCTCTTTTCAGATGGTGTGTGAATAAAGGAGAATTTTGCTTCTAAACTGTTAAGTAGTGAATCACAACAGAAATTAAAGAAAAAAGAAACAAAACCAGTCTAATCAAAAACAAAAAGCATTTTATGAACAAAATTGAGTGGATCTGTTTAAAACAAAGTTTATAATTTCAGTAATTGTGCTCTGGAACATGTTTTTATTTCTGTTGATATGCAGCTTCAGCTATGTGCAGCTGAGCATCACTGTGCTGACCTATGCTGAGAGGATGGTAAGGAAGCATTTGATACAAACCACTTCAGGCTTTTGTTATCTGTCCTTCCTATAAAACTTCAACAGGAAAACCTCTGAAGTTTTCAAATGCAGCAACTAATGCGGAACTGGAGACCTACTGTTCTTATTGACTAAGATGATGTAGATTCAGTGTACCAATGGAAAAAGGTTATTGTGTTGTCAGGAATGCAATGGTTAACTTTCACAAAAATTCCTAAACTGTATGCTGCTTCAAGGAAGAATAAAATGCATTTTTTGTGACATTCCACATTCTTAATTATCTTAGAGAAATTTGATTTGTAATACTTGCCTCTGTCTTAATTATAACATAATGACAACAATAGGAGTGGAAAAATGTGTTTCAAGTGGTCTATATGTTCTTGGTAGTCTGTAAAATTTTAATATAAATAGAGCTTACCAAGACATCTGGGCAGGAAAAATCTCTGAACCTGTAACTTGCACCCTGAACTTTCTAGCCTTTTTGCCTCCCTTTGCATTTGCTGCTGTAGCCCTCCTTGGTAAATATTGGTAGCTCCAACATATTTACTCTGCATCCTCCTCTCATCCCTCCCTAAACAAAGTATCATATAGACATCTAGTGTCTGTGTGTTTGGTTGTGACCTATTGTGTTACATACAATAATCCATAAGAAATGCATCTCTTGTAAAGTTGCCTCTTCTAAGAGTATTTT
This sequence comes from Anhinga rufa, assembly GCA_013400875.1. NCBI lineage: Eukaryota > Metazoa > Chordata > Aves > Suliformes > Anhingidae > Anhinga > Anhinga rufa. The sequence goes on from VZTV01063453.1 coordinate 4,079, forward strand.
GAGTCTAGCTGTACTGCAGTGCAGCCTGCAACATTGGCTTGTTTGTAAACTTAGCTGAGCTACATTTACTCTAGTCAGGTCAACTACTTATAGCCTGAGCATAAGCTTTGGTGAGGGCTTTGTAAGTCTAACCTGGATCCTGGGTACAGGTTCTTTGCTTGAAACCTGGCTCAGTGTTGACTTATTACTGTTGGTACCACTTTGTATAAGCTCAGGTACCGAGTGTGGTGTCTGAATGTTCATAACACTATTGTGTTACAGGGCATAGTTAATTAGTAATTGCATTATCTTCTCCAACCCTTCACCTGATTTATCAGAGAAGACATACGCACTGTTGTCTCTAACCTATTATCATGAAAAGGGAAAGAAGAACTAATAAAACATTAAGACTTTTGGGGTTTTTATTTCCTAAAAGTTGTATGCTTGCATTGTACGGTTCATGCATAATAGGTAATAGGTATGTTTTTTTTCTTTTGCACACAAAGTCAAGTAGCTTACAGTAGAGAACAGCAGATTTTTTTAAAGCTAAGAGATTTTTCAAGTAATTTAACCAAATACAGATTCTTGCACATGGGTGAAATTTCACTCTCATTTAGCAATAATAAGAATCTCTTCTGACCTTGGGACTCAAAAGAATGACATATGCAAGGAGAGCTAAGAGGCAAACCTTATTATATAAAGGCTCGAATGAACTATTATTTTTGTAGAAAGTCCACCTTTGGACAGGACAACACGAATCCTTTCTGAATAGAGGGGTGGGTTGTTTTTTTTTATCGTGCTGGTAGTGCATGAGATGCCTTAACAGTTTAAGGAGGTTCTTCTTCTTATCTTTTTCTTTTTCTTTTTTTTTTTTTTCCCATAGAAAGCATAGAAAATTGTGTTCTAAAAATTAAAATGTTCAGGTAATATCACAATTAAGTACAGAAAGGCTAGTAAATGCCAGAGCTGCAGTTCCTTGTGCATTATAAATGTACATGTATGATAAGACAACCATTATTTTTTCATGAGAGTTTCATAGTTAAATTTTGGAAATAAATATTTTAAAATCAGAAATTGAAACTTTTAATGTGAAAATGTCAAAACAAAAACTTTCAGCTACATACATTAAGAAATATTAACTAAACATAATCTGAAGTAAAAAATAGTTGAGTTAATCAGAACTGAATACAAAAATTATCTCCCAGCTCTCAGAAGGATCTCTGCACCATGACTCAGAGATGATGAAGGCCCAAGTTTTGTCACTAAGACAGTTAAATTGAGTTTTCAGTCCTTCCTCAACTATCAAGTCTTTTTCTGGTTTATACTTTACTCTGGCAATGAGTGTTCTTCAAAAACCTGGCAATCTTTTTTTCCGTATATATTTTTTTTTTTTGCATGAAACAATATGTATTTATGTGTGTAATAAATATGAGAAGTTGTATACTGAATACTATCATGATTTGGCTGTGTTATGAGGCTGTATGCAATAGACCTTATATCAATTTAATATGTTCTGTAGTTTTATTGGTCAAGGATTCTCTCTTTAGGAGTCATTGCAGTCTCAGTATATTTTACAAGTTGGTTGAAGTAAAATAATAGTTTATCTAATCAGCTTTAGATTGTTCCTACTACACTTTCAAAAGAAATTTGTCTGCTATTTTGTATATTTTATGAGCTGATAAATAATTTTGTGAAATTCTGTTCTGCTCATAGAGTAATTCCTTTACATTTTTCACATAGTACTTTTTACTGACTTAAGGGAGGTAGCCTAGATACCTTTAATAGTTGCTGACAGATGTTGTGAACCATCTGAAAAAGAAATAAATATCAGCACATTTCAAGGTTTCTTTGAAAGAGGTTGTTAACAGGGATACAGGGAAACGTATAGAGATTTGGCCACAGGGGGATGCAAAGGTAGTAAATTCATTCTGTGTTTGCACTTAGAAAGACAATGAATGAGGAATAAATTTTTAATCCTGGCAAAGGTTTCAGAGCTTTCAGGTCTTTCAGTGATTTCTGTTCTATACTTCACTTTCTGCTACTTCTGGTTTGCAGAAAGCAATGGCACCTTGTGAACTATTAGTCACCGAGGGACAACATATATGGAGTAAAGGAAAAAATTACCCTTCACAGCTACTGGAAAGGGTATCACTGAGACACTTCAAAAGAAGGCCCAAAGGGTTAAGCTTTTCACTTCATTAAGTTTAAGCTGTTCCCTGCCTGAAACCTTGCAAATTTCTGATAAGAGTTGTAAAAACCAGGTGTTTGTTCTAAAACTACCCTACCATAACAGCAAATATTTCCCAGATAAAAATTAATGAAGGGAAAACTCATAAATGTGTCAGAAGAAGATAATTATTATTCCACATATAAGCCAGATGCTCTCCATTGCAAATCAAGTAGGAGCAGAAGTCTCAGTTTACAAAAGACTTCTCCAATCATGAAAAGGAAGAGTCTTCACTGGTGGACTTTAGGTAATATAAATCTAACCAAGAAAGATTCCACCCAGTTCTAGGATGTTATGCTGTGAAATGGAAGAAGTCATTGGTATGGTATTCATATGAGTATGCTGACATCTTGGTACATGGATTCTTGAGTGGATCCCTAAATTTGCTTCAGATCGTGTTGCTTTCTGTTCTTTGAACCAGATGTATTTTAGCTAGTTAGAGCCCTTCAAGAGCTTGTAACTCTCGTAGTTCTGGATAAATTTTATTTCCATCATAAAAAAAAAAACCAGAAAAGTTAAGTATTATTCAGACATTTTTGATCCAAGTGCAAACAATGGGCATTTTGACTTTATGCATATTTGTATTTGCATAGCCAGAATTTTTGGAAACAAAAGATTATCCAGTGAATTGTAACCACAGAGTGTACAATATATTTATTATTATGGCACTAGAGATTGGCTTCATGATTAATCTCTTCACTGTCCCACCCAGTCCATTTGCAAGAGATTTTAAAGCTTGAAGTACACATCAGTGCAAACACCAAAAGAAAGCAAAAGAAAGTCGTCTTTTGGGGGATTCCCTTTGTGTCGTTTCCTTATTGTCCCCATATACATGTTCTTCTGAAGTTTGCATTTTATTCTGTTTTTCCATTTCCAAAGACAGTACTGCCTGTGTGTTGCAGCACCATGCAAAGTCCCAGGTCTGCCCCAGTAATACTGCATGGTCATCCTGTTGGGCTGGCGCAGGATGCCTGTCACTCCAGCTCACTGGACTGGGCTCTTCTTTGCAAGTGACAGGGTTTGTGCCAGGGGCCCCTTGGTGGCCTCCTAGAAGGGGCTGTAGCCCTTGGGCATGCTCCAACTTGACTGTGCCCCTCCTACCATCCCCTTTTAGCACTCATCTGCCCTCCTGAAGTTCCCACACCTCAGAAAAGTAGTGGCTTGTTCTACAGCCTGATAAAGTGGGGACCCCTAACTGGTCTTTTACTTTTGTTTAATTACTTTCTAGTCATATTTAAACTTTAATTATTAATTCCATTAAGAATGTTTTTATGGCTATATATATCTAATTTGTATAGTTTGATAAATGTGTATATATGTGTAAAATATATTTGCACATATATAGATGTATATACATATATGTAAATAGCGTATCTATCTATAAATAAATAAAATATGTATTTATACATATTCGTACTCTCCTTTATGTATATATATATGCATATATCCTAGGTATTGTATACGTGTCTATATTTTTATATCTGAGCCCATTCCTTGTCCAGAGGAAGTGGGCAGCCAATCACAGGGCTGCCTGAGAACACGTGGGTATGACAGTGTGAAGAAATGGTCATCAGCCAATCGCAGAGCAGTACAGTGTTTAACAAAGTGACAGCTGCCTGCCATGAAATGGTGGCGCCCTGACCTAAAATGATGGCCGAAACAAAATGGCCGTCCCCGTGCATGCCAATCACAACAGATCACATGGCTGGAAGAGGGGCGTGACTTCTGCCGGAAGCTGGGGGCGGGGCATCTGCCACTCCTCATCTGGTTCTGCTGCATAGTCCTTGCAGACTTGGGTCCCTCCTGCATCCACTGGCAGTAAGCGGTCTCTTTTGGCTGTAAATGAAATTATAGTGGTTCTCATGTGCTTCCTAGCACTGCTCACGTTGTCAGTGTTATGCCTCCTGAGGAGATGTGCTCTACCTAGGTTTCACATGGAACTGTTGCAGAAATAGCGCTTGCACTAACAGTGCTGGTGTTCTTTTCTGCCCTGGAGATGTGAATTTCAATCTAGTGGAGTTCCTGTCACTTTCCCTGTAAACCTTGCTGTCAGTTAAGCATGGCAAAAGGCATGTCAAGCAACTGAAACATAGCAGGAATGGTGTAATAGCAGTTCCTTGGACTTTTGAAAGGCTAACAGGAAGATTTTCTCTTTCCAAAGCATATTAGTTCAAAATAATATTTTTAAATTGTTCATGATAGGATTTATTATCTATTCATTATACTTGCAATTCTTCCATTGACACTAATAGGAATTTGCATAGGTATAAGGGAATAAATAAGGTCTTGTATTCTGGTCTCCTTTTCTGTTCAGTACAGTGTTTCCACTGTAAAGAAGAAAGCTATTAGATTTCATTTTTAAGAAAAAATATTTATTTTCAGGAGGAAGCAATGTGTTTCACTTACAATTTCCATTCTTAGTATTCTTTAGCAGTGTACTGTATATGTATGAAAGACAGAAGAGCTTCTTGAAGCAGTTTGGTCTTAAAAAAATTATTTTTTTAGGTATAAACTCACTGTTGATATGATACTATGTTGAACGAAGTTTACCCATGACCACAACTGATAAAAAATCACCACCTTTAGTCCCCAGTGGAAAAAAATATTCTACAACTTTTGAAGGATGATACAGCTTGTATAGAACCAAAACACTCAGACCATTGTTTAAAAAGCCACAAAGTAATGTTTGCATATGAATTTACCTTGTTAAATAACTATTACTTTTAGAGATATTTTTTGCACACTTGTCTTTGGCTTAGAGGTAGTTAATACCTTATCTTTCTGTCTGTCCTGCCCTTCTTTTGTTGAGAGCAACTGCTTTATCAACACAGTTTTACTTCATCATTGTGTGCAACATTAAGTACTTCCAGAGAGTTGTCAATAGCCATTATAGGTCTTGTTGTCACAGCCATTAATCAATAGTTTTTTCTGTGCACTTCCATCCTTGCTATACGATCCTATGAAAGGCTTATATTAAATTCTGTAAAGATTTATGGTCTATCTTCTAGATGAAGGTAGCCCAGGTTCTGACTCAGGTTTTATCCAAACAGTCAGCAAAAGAGAACAGAAGGAGTACACTACTTAACAAGTTAATCAATGCTTTTCTTGATGCTGGGTTAGTTTAGTTTTATTTAACTTGATTTACAACCTGGCTACAAGCTGTCAGTGCACAGTGACTCAAGACTCAAGGATGTCGGGCTTCCTATGTAGGTACTACCTTTCTGATCTGTAAATGAGAAGTCCCACATGCCAGGTCTAGATAACATCAAGTCCTTTGTACAAGTCCATCAAGTCTGATGAGTCAGACTCCTTGTCAGCAAAATAATCAGCACTTTCCTAACTTAAGAATTGGCCTGGCCTGACTTACTGTAGGCTACAATGCATTTGAGAATTTGTTCACTAAGAAATTCATATGCCTTGGGGCAACAGGATTAATTTTCCCTTCCCTTGATTTATTGTCTTTTTTACCTCTTTATTGTAAGGGTTGCTTTTGTTTGTATTTAAACTCCTCTTTAACATTATTTTAAATATCCCATGTGAAAGTAATCTTTTGTTGAGTCCAGATCTCACAGCCAGAATAATTAGCTGAATTTTCTTCATATACTGGTGTATTGGGTGTAGGTGGCAAGGGTTTGGTAGTGGTGGGAGCTGCAGGGGTGGCCTCTGTGAGAAAAGGCCAGAGGCTGCCCCATGTGAGACACAGCTGGTTCTGGCTGACTCCAACAGACCCAATGCAGGACTCACAGCTCAGCCCATCAGCCAAGCTGGTGGCACCTCTGGTAAAACATATTTAAGAAAGGGCAGAAAAAAACAGGAAAAGAATGAGGGGGGAAATAAGTGTGAGAAACACTCCTGCGAAAAACAACGTCAGAGAAGAAAGAAGGGGAGGAGGTGCTCCATGGCAGATATTCCCTCCAGCCCATGCAGAGCCCATGCTGGAGCAGAATTTTCCTGACTGGAACTGCAGGAGTTTGGGCATTTAGCAAGGCTAATCCACCACAGCTGCTGTTGATCATGATGGCCAAAATTCAAGTACTCAGGTTCTGGAGACTGTGCTGAAGAATACAAATGGTATGGGTGGTAGAGAGGAGCAGGAATGATTACTGTGAACCTAAGGGAAGGAGGTTTTATGAAGCTGTCATAGGTGGCACAGGGTGAAAAGCTCTGGGTCCAGTAGTATTGGGTGCATATTTTACAACAGAACAGGACAGAGAGTAAGAGGGTGAGGGAGAGAGGACTGGTGGCATTGAGTAAGTTAGTGGGGAATAGGGATAAACAGAGGCACTGAAACTCATAAGTTTAGACTTAAAAATGTAAATGTGCTCATTTTAAATGCAAAGATATACATATACACACATACATACATACACATACACACACATACATATATTTTTTAATTTTCATTTGTTCATCAGTACTCCAGGGTCATTTTCTGCAGAGATGCTTTCTCTGCCGTCAGTGCAGAGCCTACAGGGACTGCTGTGGCCCAGGTGCTGGACTTGGTGTTTGTCTTTGCTGAGATTCATGAGTCTTCCCTCATTCTATTCATTCAGTCTCTTGTGGTCTTGAATTAGCAGTCCCACCCTCCATTTTATCACCTGGACCTTTGCTCTGGTGTTATGTATGACACTGATGAGTGTGCTTTCCATCCCACTGTCCAGGTTGTTGAAGATACTACACAGTATCATGCATAGTACTGGCCTTTGAGGAATGCTTTTCATAACCAGCCACCAACTGGATTTTTAAGCAATAACTGTGACAAGTCAAGCCAGTGATCCAGCCAATTTTTCACTGACTTTGTAGTTCACCCATCGAGTCCCAGTCTCTCCAGTTTGGCTACAAAGCAGTATTGGAAAAAAAATGGGGCAAAGAGGAGCTCCGAGATTCCGGACTCATTGCACCAGCACTATTATGCAAAAAATATAACAACCTAAAAAATGTTGTTATTAGTCTAGAATTTAGATTCACTGTTAAAGGCAGGAACTGCACCAAAATTTACCACGCTGATGGTGGGAGCTTAAGAGAGATTTCGCTGATTCATCTTCTACAGCAGAAAGGAAAATGGGTACATTAAAACTCCCAGAAGCTATGTGAAAGCTACATTAACTAATCCTGAATAAAGTTGTGGTTGGCAAAATGCATTAATTGGGCAATATTACAAACTTGGTTTTACTGTCTTTTTATTCATCTGCTCTCAAATGGACTGACACAAACTTCTGCTGCTTTGTATTTCTCTGAAGGTCTCTCACTATTTTTTTTCCCTTTTTCCTGGATGAGTATAATAATAAAAAATGCCTTTGCTTGTAGCAGTCAATTGATAGGTATAGAAAATGAGAACAGAAAAGGACCATTTTGAAAAATGTCACAAATAATTCACAAGGACGATATTTTAAGGAGCTCACAGAATTTTCTGCCAAATAATTATATGAGACATTAATAGCCTTGCTTTGTTTTATAACCTCTTCATACATGTTTAAGAACAAATAAAGAATTGTAGCCTTCCCCATTCTGTTAATATTTGACCTTTTTTTTGGTTCATTAACTGCCCTTAACAAAGTCCTTTGTACTAAAAGAATGATATTGCAATGTAAACAATTTGTCTGTCAGTAGGTTTTGGTGACATGATTGATACATAAGTTAATTTAAGCTACGTTACATGAAAGTCCATCCTTTTCTGTCAACTGCAAGAAGCAATTATAAATACATACCCAGAGAATAGGCAAAAAGGATTGCTATGGATAGTTATTGCTGCTTTGCCAAAGAGAGTTGTACCTCTCATAAATACATATATGTATGTACATACATGCCTATGACTTTCACATAGTGAAGTATTACAGAAAATTAATTCATGAAATAAGGCTAACAGACCTGGATTTCTTGGAAGATGGCAGACATGCTCAGAATGTCAGCAGTGAACAGAGACTGACGGATGTATGAACATTGTCATTTAAAACACTGTCAGATTGTTTTCTGTCACATAAAGCCCGGCTTGCTAAGGCTAAAACAGTCAATGATAGAGAACTAGAAGATGATCTGATACAAGAGGGTAAGACAATTTTAAATGAACTTCATTTTTCTCCTGGACTGTGAGGGTTTGGCTGTAATATAGTGAAGTCAGATTTATGCCAGAATTAGAGCTACTGTCTTCCATAGTACCATCTACCATAAAGGACTATCAGGTATGAGAGGTGTGAAAGGCTTTTCCATATCAGGTGAAGTATCTACAGGGTGAGAATAATAAAAATCAATTGTTCTTTTCTGAAACAGACTGAGCCCTAACACCAACTCCCTATATAGGGCAGCTCAGACTTTAGTTTCACATGAATTGTTGGGGTCAAAGAACTGAGCTTTACTGACTATATCAAAAGTCTCTGTTTTCACCTTTTGTAATTAAAAGTAAACTTCTGAGTTTAATAGGACTAATTAAAATNGACTGGTGGCATTGAGTAAGTTAGTGGGGAATAGGGATAAACAGAGGCACTGAAACTCATAAGTTTAGACTTAAAAATGTAAATGTGCTCATTTTAAATGCAAAGATATACATATACACACATACATACATACACATACACACACATACATATATTTTTTAATTTTCATTTGTTCATCAGTACTCCAGGGTCATTTTCTGCAGAGATGCTTTCTCTGCCGTCAGTGCAGAGCCTACAGGGACTGCTGTGGCCCAGGTGCTGGACTTGGTGTTTGTCTTTGCTGAGATTCATGAGTCTTCCCTCATTCTATTCATTCAGTCTCTTGTGGTCTTGAATTAGCAGTCCCACCCTCCATTTTATCACCTGGACCTTTGCTCTGGTGTTATGTATGACACTGATGAGTGTGCTTTCCATCCCACTGTCCAGGTTGTTGAAGATACTACACAGTATCATGCATAGTACTGGCCTTTGAGGAATGCTTTTCATAACCAGCCACCAACTGGATTTTTAAGCAATAACTGTGACAAGTCAAGCCAGTGATCCAGCCAATTTTTCACTGACTTTGTAGTTCACCCATCGAGTCCNAGAGGGTAAGACAATTTTAAATGAACTTCATTTTTCTCCTGGACTGTGAGGGTTTGGCTGTAATATAGTGAAGTCAGATTTATGCCAGAATTAGAGCTACTGTCTTCCATAGTACCATCTACCATAAAGGACTATCAGGTATGAGAGGTGTGAAAGGCTTTTCCATATCAGGTGAAGTATCTACAGGGTGAGAATAATAAAAATCAATTGTTCTTTTCTGAAACAGACTGAGCCCTAACACCAACTCCCTATATAGGGCAGCTCAGACTTTAGTTTCACATGAATTGTTGGGGTCAAAGAACTGAGCTTTACTGACTATATCAAAAGTCTCTGTTTTCACCTTTTGTAATTAAAAGTAAACTTCTGAGTTTAATAGGACTAATTAAAATGGATAAAGAACTACGCACATATGCACAGTGATTTGGTTACTCTATTGAATTAGATCATATTAGCAGCTAATTTGTATTCTGAAAATGAGTCTGCATAACACTGGTACATACCTGCACTGCTCAAGGATCAGGCATGGCAGAAAATTTCCACCCAGTGTTTACTGCCTTCCCATTCACCATCCTGATGAGAAAAGAGTGGAGATGTGTTTCTTCCTTTCTTCTGCTTTACACAAGTACAGCTGGAATCTATCCTGAAAACTGCTTCTCTTCTCTCCTTCAGAGCTGGAGTTACTCCCTGAGAAGTAGTCAAGAGGAAGCAGTGAGAGACCAATTCCCTCTGCAGGTTTAAATAGAGGCTATGACATTATAGCCTTTTATGTGGTGCCTCTGTTTTCTTCACTGGAGAAGCCATTGAACACAAAACTTACACTGAACATACCTCTCAGAACACATTACTTGAATATGAACACAGATTTTAAGCCCTTGGTCTTTATTGTAGGATTTATTTTTTTTTTTCCCTGCACTAGTGCCATTCCTAACATTATTTTGGGAGCAAATTTCCTTTTCAGGAAAACCAGCTGTGCCGAGTTTTGGTAAGGTAAATGAAAAAATAGCTGTCATATCACAATTTACTAACAGGGAAAAATTGAAAGCAAAATACCTTACTCTACTAATCATTTGTGCATCAAGGCTTCCTTTGAGTTTATATTCTCATTTTGTATGAGCATCAAAGGAATATGGAGTATTACATAGCAATGACTGAACTGCATGCAGGGAACCATACTGAGTGCTATATGTATTTTGCAGAAATGGTACAAAATCAGCAACTGATAATTTGTTTATTTATTAGCATCTAAACTATGGATTTTACATAACTCACAAAAATTGCAATAGCCCTATGAGATGGATTTTACTTCCTTTTTACTATTCAGTTTTAAAGGTCATGACATAAGTGTGAAAGTAGAAAAACAAAATAAAACTATGAAGAAAATGTGTACAAATAAAATTGACTAGTTTGTTGGTGCAATGAAGGAAAAGAATTACTAAAGTGGCAATGAGGGGACTGACACTCAGAGGAAGGCCTGCAAGTCCTGCTGCATGGTATGCTATGACTGATTTCAGTGGAATGATTCTTGGCTTTAATTTTCTTTTTATTTTATAAGACCAAATATTTCTTTCCCTTTTAACCAGACACCTTGTTTTGCATGTGGAAAGTTAGAGCATTCAGGAAAGTAAATGATTAATTTCTTTTCCTATATTTCTGACTTATTCACACACTCTTTCTGAGAAAGCTCTTTTGAGCTGATCAAGTGAAAAAAATAGATGAATGTCGTGGTTTAGCCCAGTCAGCAACCAAGCACCACGCAGCCGCTCGCTCACTCCCCCCTGGTGGGATGGGGGAGAGAATCGGAAGAGTAAAAGTGAGGAAACTCATGGGTTGAGATAAAGAGAGTTTAATAGGGAAAGCAAAAGCCATGCACGCAAGCAAAGCAAAACAAGGTGTTGATTCACTGCTTCCCATGGGCAGGCAGGTATTCAGCCATCTCCAGGAAAGCAGGGCTCCATCACGCGTAACAGTTCCTTGGGAAGACAAACACCATCACTCCCCATGTCCCCCACTTCCTTCTTCTTCCCCCAGCTTTATATACTGAGCATGACACCATATGGTGTGGAATATCCCTTTGGTCAGCTTGGGTCAGCTGTCCCGGCTGTGTCCCCTCCCAGGTTCCTGTGCACCTGGCACAGCACGGGGAGCTGAAAAAGTCCTTAACTAATGTAAGTGCTACTGAGCAACAACTAAAACATCTGCATTATCACCATTGCTTCAGCACAAATCCAAAACATAGCCCCATACTAGCTATGAAGAAAATTAACTCTATCCCAGCTGAAACCAGGACAATGAACTAGTGAATGTGTAATGAGTTTTATGAAATGTCTTCTTGTAAAGCTCAAACCAGAAATGCAATTCTAGTAATTATCCACAAAATATTTGCAGGACCATTCAGCATACTGGTCCCAAGAGAATAAACTACATGTTTTCCTTAAGAATACAAATTGTGAACTCATGGGACTACATTCCAGGTTTCCTGGAAGTTGCTGGATTCAACTTCCACTGAAATTCACTCCTGTTTTTTTTTAATAGCTAAAATGTTTATTTGAGGTGCATTCTGTCTGGACAAAGTATAGCTTATCAGGACAAAATTAAATAGTTGTGACACCTCCTTTAAGATGTGAGTCTGCTGGCATGTCTTGCATGACCTTTCTTGAGTGTTTCTTCTAGAGTATAAAACAGTAAGACTCTTCGTTAAAAAAACTTGGGTCGTGCTGAGCAGAGAACTGATATACTTACATAAACATGGTTTATCTAATGATGCCGGCATGGTCTTTCTCACCCTCATAAGTGTCCAAACACTGTGATCTTCATGAATTTCCTTCAGACTGTGTAAATAGGATTCCTTTTCTCCAGAAAAAAATTACAGTAAGTTTCTAAGGAAATAAAATTCTTGCATGTGTGTTACTTAATGCGGTTGTCTGTGGTATTTTAATTAATATACTTCTGTTTTACTAGTTCATAGACCTAAGGTCCTCAAAGAGGACCAGCCAGATTCTGTTAACAGTGTGTGTATATTTTATTTCTATCTCTTTAAAATGCATATTCCATAATAAAAATCTAATAATGTTGGAAGTACATGAGACACCGAGACTGGATGAAAATTATGGCATTTTGTCATTTATATTTTTTTCCAAGGGATTTGAGGTTGCTCTGGAACTGCTTACCTATTCAGCTGCTGAGGGTTGATTCTAGCCAGCAGCTAGGTACCCACACAGCTGCTTGCTCACTCCTGTGCCTCGTGTGATGGGGAAGAGAATAGAAAGAGCAAAAGAGAAAAAAAAATAATGGGTTGAGATAAAGACAGTTTAATAAGTGAAGGAAAGAGGTAAAAAACCTGCAAATGATGCAAAGATAATCACTCACCACCCTCCCACAAGCAGACCGATGCCCAGCCAGTGTCTGAGCAATGGCTACCTTGGACATACCACACACCTCCCACACCACCCAGACAAGTTTTTATTGCTGAGCATAACATCATAGTCATATGCAACTGACTTTGCATCCCTTTGGCTAGTTGGGGTCAACTGTCCCAGCTGTGTCCCCACCCAAATTCTTGCCTATTCTCAGCCTACTTACTGCAGGGGCAGGGGCAGAGTGAGAAAAAGAGAAAGCCTTGACACTGCAAACACAGTTCAGCCACAGCCAAAACATTGGTGTGTTATCAACACTGTCTGAGTTATAAATCCAAAATGTAGTACTATATAGGAATCTATGATGGTTAACTGCATGCCAGCCAGACCTAGTACACCAACTTAAATAGTAATATTTCTCCATTATATTTGACAGGGGTGCCACAGCTAATGAAGGTTATAAAACATCTGGTTTTTCCAACAATACAAATAAAAATAGAAATAGAAATAGAAATAGATAAAAATAAAAAATCAGTCCCTAGATATTCTGATTTCTTTTCCTTCTTTGACTGACCAATGTAAAGATTTGAATGTGATTCTGTGTACAAGACCTAGACCCCACATGAATGACCCAGCTCCTTGGGCTACAGATGCATTCTCTTTCACAGATGGTCTGCTACTGTTCCCCATTAACACTGTATGATATTTATTATATATTAGTCCAGCTGCAGCTGGACAGAGAAGTGTAGTCTTTCTTCTCCTTCACAGAATCTCAGAATCACAGAATGGTAGGGGTTAGAAGGGACCACTGGAGATCATCCTGTCCAACCCCCCTGCTTGAGCAGGCACACCTAGAGCAGGGGGCACAGGACCGCGTCCAGGCGGGGTTTGAATG
>VZTV01063460.1:8032-20174 GCA_013400875.1 Anhinga rufa
CAGTTTGAATCAGCTCTCTTGGCTGTGCCCCCTCCCTTCCCGGCTTCTTGTGCACCCGGCAGAGCATGGGAGGCTGGAAAAGTCCTTGACTGGTTCAGCACTACTTAGCACCTAGTTAAGAACAACAACTACAACATCAGTGTGCCATCAGCACTATTCTCATACCAAATCCAAAACACAGCACTACACTAGCTATAGTGAAGAAAATTAATTATATCGCAGCCAAAACCAGCACAGGGAAATACCTAGGCTACCTACTCTAGCAACCTTGAGTTGGTTTGTGGGGGCTGTAAAGGGAGGGCTCACACCAAGGTGGTCCTGAGCCATGTGTCTAGTTTCCAGCACAGCCCCTGGAGACAGCAGTGGAAAAAGGCTGCGTGTTGAGCAGGAACACGAGGAGCTGGTCAATGGGAAACAGTGCAAACGGGATGGTGTCTGAACCTTGGCGCCTCTCTGGAGTGCCACTGCCAACCTCCTGGCATGTCCATTTGCTTGTTCTATTACTGTTCAAGTCTTAAACCCACATCAACATTTATCAGACAGATGTGTAATTCCACTCAATAAAATCAGATGTGCACCACGTTACCATTCAAACATTTGCAGTGGTGTTAATTGCACATGGGTTTTTATCAGTTGGATCCTGTGCCAACTGCTCAATAATTTTCATGATCCATCCTTCTGGTAAGTCATCTTAGCCGGCAAGTGTTAAAGTATTTGTTTTAGCTAATTAGTAGCTGTCTCTGCTTTGTCATCATGATGACACAAATGCCTCTTCCTGCTTCTTTAGAATATACTTCTGCATCTACAAAACAACCCAAAAGCTTTTTTTGAAGTTTCCTGCATTCTTCAAACCACTTGTTTTTCTTTGTTTTTAGCTGTTTAGAATGGCAGGAGGATGTGCCGGGGGAGGTTTAGGTTGGATATTAGGAAGAGGTTCTTCCCCCAGAGGGTGGTGGAGCACTGGAACAGGCTCCCCAGGGGGTCATTCACTGCACCAAGCCTGACGCTATTCAAGAAGAACTTGGGCAATGCCCTCAGAGACATGGTGTGAATTTGGGGTTGTCCTGTGCAGGGGCAGGAGTTGGATTTGATGATCCTTGCAGGTCCCTTCCAACTCAGGACATTCTAGCTCCCCTCATGGATTTTGAGTGTATTGTAACTTCATATTGATTTAAATTATTTTCCATAATTACAGAATAAATATATTCTGCAGTACCAACTGATGTCTTCATTTTGCCACTCTTGTCCAAATAGGCATTTAAGCATAGTTGCTTTATTTCATAATTGTGGTTTTATAACTTAGCTACTGTTTAAAAAGCTCCTGATTTTCATTCATATTTTCTCTCCATGCATGAAAGTAGGAATAGTACAACATTAGTCCAAATACTGAGAAATTAGCCTTAAATGTAAGACTGGTACATAAGACTGGTTGGGGCTGTCCTCCCTTTTGTTACACTAAATCTAATCAGGTCATGTTTGATGGTCACTAAGCAACCACCAACTTCAAGTCAAAGGAATTAATTCATTGTCAGTCATAACGAGGCCCAAAACAGTTACCCCATATTACGTGAAATACCTTTTTGTCGGAGAATGGTGATACGCAGCTCTGTGTGAGACCACCAGCATTTGTTAGCCAAACTGAAGCGCACCATCGCAACGCTCGTTTTCCTTATGTGTACAGGCAGGGGTGGGGAGTAACTCATCCCTCAGTGACTCTGCAGTGGTCGTGCTTTTGGGATGTGTTAGACTCTTGATGCACATCTGCTCAAGATCCTACAGCCCTGGCGTACTGTTAGCTCTATATGGGCAGCATTGCTGGCAGAACCTTCCTCTCTCCTGCTACTATGGGGTGGACTTTTTCAAGATATTTAGGCATATGAAGATTGGACATAGCAACGGTCAGAAAATTACCTGGTTACCTAATTGCTCATGAGGGGTACATTCCAGGTAGAAAGATGATAAGCAGTGCATATCCAGATGTACATGGCCCTGTTCCCTAGTCCCTTCTCTGTGTGAGCTGAAACCAGGGTATTAATTTAGAGCACAACATGCTAGGAAGATTACAGGAGACGTAGGGCATTGATTTAGTTTTGCTGAGAAATCTCAGCTTTATGACGTTTTATAGCTCAAACCAAAGAAAAAGTAATTTCTCATTAACGAGGGTGTCCTGGAGCCAACCCAAGATCAGTGTCTCCTTGTCCTTCAGGTGCCCTCCTTATCTGAAGCCCATCCCAGGTGTGTCCATGCGCTGTGAATCTATCTGTCAGAAACTGTCTGTGCAAGCTCAGTCTGGAATTACCCAGCATGTGAAAAATTTAACATCTTCCAATGCTACTAATTCTTCAAATTACAGAATCACAGACGGGTAGGAGTTGGAAGGGCCCTCTGGAGCTCCCCTCGTCCAGCCCCCTGCGTGAGCAGCACCCCCAGAGCAGGGGCACAGGACCGCGTCCAGGCGGGGTGGGAATAGCTCCAGGGAAGGAGACTCCACAGCCTCTCTGGGCAGCCTGGGCCGCTGCTCTGGCACCCGCACAGCAAAGGGATTTTGCCTCAGATTTCAGTGGAACTTCCCGTGTTCCAGCTTGTGCCCGTTGCCCCTTGTCCTGTCGTCGGGCACCCCTGAGAAGAGCCCAGTCCCACCCTCCTGACACCCGCCCTTCAGATCCTGATAAGCACTGAGGAGATCCCCCTCAGCCTTCTCTTCTCCAGGCTGAACAAGCCCAGGTCTCTCAGCCTTTCCTCACCAGGGAGATGCTCCATCCCCTGAGCATCCTTGTGGCTCTGTGCTGGGCTTGCTCCAGCAGCTCCCTGTCCTTCTGGCACTGGGGGGCCCAGCACTGGACNCGGCCCAGCTCTCCAGCCTGCCCAGGGCTCGCTGGATGGCAGCACAGCCTTCTGGCGTATCAGCCGCTCCTCCCAGCTTGGTGCTATCGGCAAACTTGCTGAGGCTACCCTCCATCCCTTCATGCAGGTCACTGATGGATATGTTGAACAGGACTGGACCCAGTACAGACCCCTGGGGATCCCCACTAGTCACTGGCCTCCAGCCAGACTCTGCCCCATTGATGACAACTATCTGGGCTCCGTTGTTGAGCCAGTTCTCCATCCACCTCACTGCCCACTCATCCCACCCACACTTCCTTAGCTTGTCTATGAGGATGTTATGGGAGACAGTGTCGAATGCCTTGCTGAAGTCAAGGTAAACAACCTCTACTGCTCTCCCTTCATCGCCCCAGCCAGTCACCCCATCATAGAAGGCTATTGGGTTGGTCAAGCATGATCTCCCCATGGTGAATCCATGTTGACTGCTTCTGATAACCTTCTTTTCCTCTACATGCCTGGAGATGACCTCCAGGATGAGCCGCTCCATCACCTTTTCGGGGATGGAGGTGAGGCTGACTGGCCTGGAGTTTCCCGTGTCTTCCTTTTTGCCCTTTTTGAAGATTGGAGTGACATTTGCTTTCCTCCCGTCTTCAGGCACCTCTCCTGTTCTCTGTGACCTTTGAAAGATGATAGAGAGTGGCTCAGCAAGAACTTCCACCAGCTCCCTCAGCACTCTTGGGTGCATCCCATCAGGGCTCATGATTTCTGAGGATCCAGGTTGCCTAGGTGATCTCTGACCCAATCCTCCTCAACCAAGGGGAAGTCCTCCTTACTCCAGATTTTCTCTCTCTCCTCTGAGGGTTGGGATGCCTGAGGGCCAGCCTTAGCAGTGAAGACCGAAGCAAAGAAGCAAAGAAGGGGTTCAGTAACTCTGCCTTCTCTGCATCAGGTTGATCTCTGCAACAGTTGATGTTGAAAAATTCTGTGTGGAAGCCATAAATGAGTTCTTGTACGATGGAAAGCTTTTTTTCTTTTTGTGTATTTGCATCCAGTTTCCTGGATTGTGTAACAAATGTGGATGTGCTTGTTGAGCTTACTCTCTTTGTAAGGATAGTTGGAAATCTGTAAGCTGGCAGTGGTGAAGAGATAAGATGGAGAATGATAGCTTTCTATGTGCCCTTCTTTCTTGTGTGCCTTCTACAGACTTTTTTGCTCACTATGGTCAGACAAAATATTACGCTATGTGAGGCCTTAGTCTGATCAGTGCAGCAGTTCCTAAGAAAGGGTGTGGTTCTCTGCAAAAAATGGAGTAAAATATGGTGGGACAGCTGGAACAGCTCCTGGGTCCTGCCAGAAGCTGGTCTTCAATTATAGCAGGGTAGAGACAGATTTAATACTCTTCTTGGCACAGCAAATTTAGTGGTCTGGACTAGGGATGTTCCACAGCGAGTCATGGGATGGTCATAGAACTTAGCTATTCTCCAGAAAATCACTCCTGGCTGGGAAACTGAGCTGAGTTGTGTTTGGTGGCAGTAACTGTTTGGAAACTGAGTTAAAATCTGGGCTGGGTAACTTTGAATTTTAGAGTTTATTTATATATTAGGCATGTAGTTGAGAATAGCAGGTTCTCAATCTGTGGTTTCCCCTCTGTGAAGGGGACACCTGCGCCTTGCGGTGGTGCCTAGACATCTGCATCTCACTGGGAGGCTTGTTTTTCCATGGTGAAATGTTGGCAGTGGTTGATCCTTTGTTTTCACCCAAGGCTGGCCAGGGGACCTGTGCCGGATGCTGTGAGCCTGCCCCCAGGACACTCCTCCTGTCCTCATCTCTCTGAAAGCTCTTTGTCACCCCTTCTGCAGGGGATGCAGTCAGTCCACCAGTGACGGTAGGCCTGCGCAAGGGTAACCTCATGAGAGAAATCTGTTTTTTCATCGTGAATTTGAAAAATTCCTTAAAAAGCTACTGATGGAACAATAGATTTTTAAGACCAGAGTGACCAGTATTGTCATCATGTGATGAAAGCAGTAATGCTTGCACAAGTCTATGCAAACTTTTGGATAAGAACTCTTTCCCAGTATACAAATGTGACTGTGACTCTAACTGTCACCCTGGCAAATCATTAATAGCTTCTGTTTCATTGCTTTCTTAATATAGAATCATAAAATCATAGAAACATTAAGGTTGGAAAAGACCTCTACGATCATCAAGTCCAGCCATCAACCCAACACTACTATGCCTCCCAAAATATACATCAGTTTGACCAGCTTCTGAACCATTACATAGCTTTATTTTGAATGCTTTTGGGGTCTTAACATTATTTTTAGAAGCATAGACTGAATTTAGATGCATTTTTCCATAATAACCGTATGGATGAACAGATGATGTTACTCTTTCCAGGGTTTGATGTATCTGTTGGTTATATTAGCTCTTCTGCTCTCAGCATTGGTCTTGGAGCCTGTCCTGAGGTGGTTTGTGTCAGGACTCACGGGCTTGTTTCAGTCTTACTGCTTTTCAGGGAACAGTCCTGTTGTACAACCTCCATTTGTGTTTCCCAGATGCTCCATCTTGCATCAGGCTGTGATGAAGTGTGTTGAGATGATCCTGTCTTAACAAATCCCCAAGATTTCATTATGTTGATACTCTTTCTTGTATGTCATAGAATCACAGAATGGTTTGGGTTGGAAGGGACCTTTAAAAATCATGTAGTCCATGGCCTCTGCCATGGGTAGGTCTATCTTTCACCAGATAAGTTGCTCAGAGTCCTCTCGAACCTGACCTTGAATGCTTCCAGGGAGGCGGCATCCACAGCTTCTCTGGGCAACCTATTCCAGTGTCTCATCACCTTCATCATAAAAAATTTCTTAAGTTACATCCAATCTAAATCTACCCACTTTCACCAGTGATGTTTGGCCAATGTCATTGCACCAGTCATTCAATCACCTGTACTTTTATTGCCAATGGTCTGTATTTTTTCTAACTCATCGATAAAGACAAAAATATAAATACTACTGTACCAAGAATTGACTTACTGAATAATATTGGAAATATTCCCACCTGTTATCCTCCACTAACAATTAGTTATTGTGTGTGTTAACATGTGCTCTGGTAACTTGTCCAGTAGCAGCATGTAATCAGAATATCATAGGGTCAACAGTATCACCCAAGCTTATAACATCAGCAGGTAATCTTGTTAGTGAGATTTGAGTTCTTAAAGCCATCCTTGCTGATATAAATTATATTCTCATTCCTTTTTAATACATGATAAGTGTCCTGTTTCAGTTTTTTTAAGCTTTTCCTAGAAATGATATGAAGCTACGTTCTGTATGGTTATCTGTATGGAATCATCCCACTGGCCCTTTCAAAGCTGCCTCCCCATCTCTGGAGCTTTTGAAGGAGTTTTATAAATATAGTCCAGCGACTCAGTGAGCTGTATTGCAAATTCTTTTGAACTTTGCTGCAGAAGCTTTTGACCTGCTAATTTGAATGTACATAACAGAACAAGCATCAGTTACTGCTATCCTTGGAATTGTGCTCTATTTTGGTCTTGGGTACATTTTTTTTTTGCCAGTACAGAAGTATATATGTGAATTATTTTCAAAGACAGGTCAGAAACACTTGTAGATTTTTCTGATTTTCTGTTATCATCATTGTTAATTTAATTGTGTGCCACCTCCGACAGGTCTGAGCAGTTGTTAGGATTTCCTCTGGTGGGGGGGGTTTAGCAATGGCCTGATAGTCCAAGCAGAACCCTTGATGTGCTGAATGTAACAAGGCGAAACAGAGGAATGAAAAATGGACCAAACTCTTGCAAGAAAAAATCTGCAGTGTTGAGATGCATCAGGCTGATGGATTGTATCTGAAGAGAAAGGCTGAAAATCTCATATCAGAGTACCACTCACAGGTGAATTGCCAGCACATTCGAGAACTGCTTGTAGGGGAAAACGAGCAAGTTTAATTAACATGTATTTTTAGCAGTTTCAATTTAAATTTTACAAATGCAGAGTACAATGTGTCTCCAGCTGTGAAGGGCTGGCACTGAGCAGGACGAGGTGAGAGACCTACCTTCAGGTGAAGGAGTGAGGAGGGGGTGGCTCTGAGGGGCTGTGTCCGGGGGTGCAGCATCAGGTGTGAAGTTCAGTAGCTGAGAGGCAAATGGAGATGGCTGGAGAAGTGGTTGGAGGATAATTTTTTTTTCTTTTCTTTTAATTAAAAAATACGAGGCTGTAATTCCTTTCAGTGGACTACTTCTCAGTACTGAGGGAAATTGCCAGCTCACTCTTCGGAGCTGAGAGGTTCTGGTATGCCTCATCATCTCGTCCTTTTCCTTTAGTTTTCATTCCTAGAAAAAAAACAAACCTGGCAGGTCTCTTGGAGTAGCCTCTCTCTCCTGCATGGGAGAGAAGCCTGGGCACAATCCGCGACGTGCCACATGAGGAGAGATGCTGTGCGCCTTCTCCAGTTTGCTTTGTAATTTTCCACTATTAAAATGTAAATGTGGCCTCTCAGCTTGGAACTGTGGAGACATTTGCACTCTGTGTGCTTTTGCTCTTTTACATGAATATTTAACATTGAGCCAGCAAATCTAAATAACCTCCAAGTGTTGATTACACTTTGGCTCATTAGACTGCAGCTCGGGGTTGTTCAGAGCGTGGTCCAGGTGCCACCCAGGTGCCAGTGCAGCATCTCGGGGCCGGGAACTCCTTGGGGAGCCCTGACTGCGTCCTGATCCCACCACACCTGAGTGGCGAGAGGTGTTTGCAAGTCAAGAGCTGTGCAGTTCCCCTTCTGGAGGGCAGAAAGCAAACACAGGAACGTCAGATGAACTAGGCTGGGGCATGGTTGTGCTGCTTCGAGCAGTGCTGTCATGGTAACTGAAGTGATTCATTTTGCTGCGAGAAACCCAGTAAACATACTTTGATTAAACTCTTGAGAAGGTATAGAAAAGAATCTTCAAAGCTGATTGTATGAACTGCACAAAGTTTTTTCTTTATTGCTCTCACTTCCCTCCCTTCCCCACTGGGGACAGTAGATTTGGGGGATGGGGAGGGGAAACCTTCAGAATTGGCTACCTGGCAGCAGCCTGAAACCATCCTGTTTCTGGCACCTGGTGGCTGGCGTTCAGGCTCAGCGGTTTATCGTTATTATTACCAGCTTCAAGCAGGTTGAGGAGCAGGGAGAAGCCGGCCGTGCAGCCCGCGGGGCTGGCTGAAGCCTGCCTCGGGACTCGTACGGTGGTTTGGGGCACCACAGCACGCTGGAGCACCTCGGAGCCTCCTGCCAAGGGGTTCACCTGCCAAACCAAGGCAAATCGGCTCTTCCTGTTACAAGATGGCGTTATGAGTAATCTGCCCATACAAAGCCTGAGTCTCCACGCTGAGGTTTGGCACATCAGACCCTGGCGGGGAGCAGCTCCTCAGGTCTCATATCAGGTCCAAGGTCTCTTCCTGCTACCCCGTCCCCGCTCTGAGGCTTGGGGAATCGGAGCTGTGTCCTGGCTGGGCGCTCCACTCCCCCAGCGTGGGGCCTGAGGACACAGGTAGCCAGACTGCTCTTAGCTTGTGGGGGCTTCCTCGAGTGCCCCACTGTGCATGCCCCCTCTCACTCTTTCCTTGCTGGCTCCTGCCCTGGTGGTCCCTGCCCCCTCCCCGGCCCTGCGAAGACGGTGTAATGAAGCCGCTTCCCGCTGCTGCTGTAGCTCGGCCGGCCGGAGGCGGGAAGCCCCGGCCCTGCAGCCGGCTGCAGTTTCCTCTGCAGTTACCTGGCACTAGGACAGGGCCACGCTGGTCTCAGCTCCCGGCCTAAGGGGGGTCTTGTCCGCTGGTCCACCTTGCTCCTGCATGCTTTCCTGCCCCTGGCTCTTGCATGGCTCTGGTTTTCACTGACCCAGAAGAAAACTACTCTCGTAGGGTTGGGTATTCATTAGTTTCATTTTGCTGCATGTGCTTTCCAGGAGGCTGATGAGTTGAGCTGGCAGGCTGCTCTGACACCTGGGGCTGGCACCCAGTGCAGGTGGGAGCAGATGAGGGGACGAGGATGGGGTGCATGCCTCTGCCTTCTGGCATTGGGAAGCTGTTGGATGAGACACGTCTCGCATCCTGCAAGAGATCCCCAGCCTGCCAGGAGCCCTTTCCAGCCCTCCTTTCGGCTGTGACAGTGGCCAGCAAGGGATGGGGCAGGGTCCCATCTCAGTGACAAGCTAGGGCTCGCACAGAGGATACAATGGGGAGAGTGGCATGAAGGAACCTTGCTCAAGGTCCTTCTGAACAGGACTAAGCCTTCTCTAAAGCTCAGGGTGACCTAATTTTTGGCTGAATGAAGCCACTCTGCTATGCTGGAGGAGGTTGGCCCTCAGAGTTAGAGCCAGTGGAGCAGGCAGGACCATAGCATCCTCACCAGAATGGTGCAGAAGCTGAGCACTGGGTATCCCACGGGACAGTGCAGGCAGAGGTGGGCTCCTCCTGCATTTTTAAGACATTAAATGGGCCTGGGATTGCTGTATGTTCTGGAGACCTGGATGTAGCTACACAAACGTAATTTGGCTGTTGTGAGCACGTGGCTGGTCTGTGCGCTGTTCTCTGTTGGGGAGCCAGGGCCTCTGAAGCATGCTACTCAAAACAAAGTTACAGTTAATTCAGCACTTCCAACCCTAGTAGGAAGTTCTCGTCTTTCACTCGTCTCCCTCAGAACAGCAGAGACTTTCTCCAGGACTTTTGTTTTTGAACACACGGTGCTTCCCCAGGGAGAGAATTAAACAGCAAATCACATTAGGGTTGTTGGTCCCTTGCTTGTCTCTCCTAGGAAAGGCCAATTTAAAAACAGCAATAAGAGGATGCCTAGAGGGCTCCAGCACTGAGCCAGGCTCTGCTGTCAGTGCAGGCTGTGGTTGTCCTTTGCCTGCATTGCTGCCCTGTGTATGTGGTAGCCTCGATTTTCTGTCTGCTGCAGCCCCCAGATGTGTTCCTGGTGCCTTTGCTGTCCTTGTGACTGTGCTGAACACTGACCTCCTGGTGGACTTTCTCATGCAAATAAGTGCACTCATAGCACTCATAGCACCCTTCAACATCAAACTGCCTCCACCGGTTCCTCTTTTGCTTCAGGACCTGCTTTACGGATTTGCCCCAGCCCACATCCCATGCAGTGTGGGTATCTCTCCTGTCCTTTTGCCATCTGGCTGTGGCACAGACAACCTTCTCTTCCACATTTCTGCCACACGCAACAGATTTTGTCTCCCTTGCTGTCTCCATCTCATTGCATGTCACAGCTAAGAACATGGTTGTATCTCTGTGAATATATCTAATTTCTGTCCAGAAAGACCTAGGCTTGCACTGTATCTGCATGGCAGAGCTTCTAGATTGACTGGACTTAAGTTTGAGCTTAGATGAGGGCTCTGGAGCATCTGGGGCGAGAAGTATTGCTTATACGAGCAATAGCTGTATTCCTCTGATAGCCCTCCTCCTGTGAAGCTGCCTGGATGTCTGCTCATTGGCATTCTCAGTGAACGCCAGGCTTTCCCAGGCATGTACTATCATTTCTAGATCTCTAACCTCTGTGTAGAAATATCTGATCTTGGTCCAGTTGCCTTCCTGGCTGCATAGTGGCCCTGAAATAGGCCCCGAGGCAGACAAGGCGCCAGAAGCTAAGCACTGAAGTCGGGGCAGGTGAGCTTTCCATCATCTGTACCTCTTCTCTGAGGCTCCCAAGGGCTTTGCCGAGTCCCCCTGAGTTCTCGTCTATGTGCCAGAGTAGACAGCCTGGGTCCTTGGCTGCAGCTCCTTGGGTCAGGAGACATCAGAGCATGTTTGGACATCTGAGAGCCTAGGGGACTTTGCAATCGAAATGTATATCAGCTGAAAAATCTGTGCTCCTATGATAGTGCTGGAAAGCAGGCTTTGTCACTCATTTCTGGGACTCGTGACGCCCTTGCCCCTAAACCCCACTTTGGCAAATGAAGTAGGCTGTATGAATCCTACCTCGCTTGTGTTGCCTGTGCGCTAGGGGCCAAATTAAAATTACACAGATACTGCAAGTACGTCCTGTCTTCAAGAGACTGCCTTTGCAGCTGTAATACTGTCCTCTTAATATGCTTCTGGAATTAAATACTTGGGAAACTTTGGCTTTACAACCTGTTATGTGACCTGGATACCTTCTCGTTTACTCCTGTAAATGCTATGTTATGTTGTGCTTCAGGGGCATAATACTTGATGGTATGATGAATGGATTAGTGAGTAGCAGAGCAGTCCTGGGCTGCTTTCTCAGCCACTCTGCTTTTCCTCTCTGATGTGGATCTGAGAGAGGTTGTGTTTTCCTTTGTTTTTAAGGTGAACACTATAATTTTGGTGTTGGGAGGGAGCACTTTGAATATATAAGGTGATGACTTCTCTTTCGTAGAGTGTGGAAATGGGCGACCAGGTGATTTATTTGACAGGCTGAATTAAAGCACTTGCCCTGACCTGTGTCAAGAATTATAAAGTACCTTCCCTTTTACCAGTGAGTGCTTGGGCAACCTGTTCGTGTCTCATTGCCCAATAATTGGTGCTTGTTGTGAATATCTTGCCATGAACTGTGCCGATCTTCCCCCTCTGAACCTGGCCCTGACCCATTCGACATCTCCCTGCTGTGAAAACTGCGCAGTGGGGAGAAGCAGGGACTGGGACAGGCTTACTGCTTTTCACTTAAGCTAAGACAACTAGGAGCAGAGGAGATCTAGCACAGACCAGCAGGGTCTCCTGCCTGGTGTGCTTCTTTCTTCCCTTGCAAGATAAATCTCTGCATTTTTTTCTCTTTCTTTTTTCCTGTTATCAACTTGGTAAAAGCAGTTCACCAATAGGATTATTTTACAGTAAGCTTCCATATGATCAGTTCAACATACAGTTATGATTTTTTCCTAAGCAAGTAATATCAAGAAACTATTAATTAATTTATAAAACACACTAAAGCCAGTCCAGGCAAACTCCTGCTGTCTGAAGTTTTCATCGTTGCACTCTGATTTTTCCATTTCTTTCTCTCTTGGTTTGGTGTCAAGACCAATGATGCTGAGCCCAGTCATGCACGGAAGGGCGATGGACTGGCCCAGTACCTCGGCACGGGTCTGGCTGTAGTTCTGGTGCTTTGAGTGGCCCTTCTTGCCTCCTCGTAGTAATGGACCCACACAGCGGGGAGCACAGCATGGAATCTGCCTGAACAGCTGGTGTGGAGCACGGGTGGCACCGGTCATCTGCAAAGGGCTGACTGCTGCTCCTGGCTTCTCCCAGGATGGGGGAAAATGGTCCAGGCAGATTTTTCTAGATTTTGAAATTTTCTTGGTGAATATTTTCTGTTT